>WNWK01010001.1:0-72901 GCA_009830355.1 Cherax destructor
GTTTGCGAGTGACACGTTGTCTGCAGTGCTTCTCTTCCTGGCCTGACCTGACACACCTGACCTACCAGTTAATGTGTGTGTTAGTTAGTTACCATTTTGTCCTAGGCACATGTCAATTAGACACTAGGCCTGTTGTATATATGTGTGTGTGTATGTGTATGTAAGGAAACACTTCGAAATGTGTGTGTGTGTGTGTGTGTGTGTGTGGAACTATATGTGTGTGGATTTATTGTGTGAAAAGTAGTGGTGAAATTGTGTTATGGTGTATGAGTGGTATGTGAGGTCTGCGAGTAACACGTAGTCTACAGTGCTCCTCTACCTGGCCTGACCTGACACACCTGATCTACCAGTTAATGTATTCTACTACACATAGAAAACGGAAAATGGTGCCTTGAACCACTCAGGTTTTATCTATCAGTTAAATTGTTTACAAATCGACTCCCATAAAAACAGCAGAATATTTTGTCCCTCTTTAAAAAAATCAAATGGGTTTATTGTCTAATATCATTCACACATCCAAAAAAAATCTTTATAAAAAAAATCACTATAGACTGAAGCCTACTAACTACAAGAAAATTTTCCAAAATTACAAAGTCATAGCATTAAAATTTCCCAATGTTGTGAGTCACAGAAAACGGAATATTGTTCAAACTTAGAGGAAAATGGAGAAGGCCATAAAAGCTCTTCTAGGAAAGGACAAAAGTCTGCTAACATATTCAATTATTTCACATAGTCGTTTCTTGTTTCTAGCCGGAAGTAAGGAAGAAGATCTCAGGATTTAATTTCCGGATGGCAGTAGCGTCGACGTTTATAAGACTGGCTGAGACTTTATTGAGGGAGAGTCTTCAACAATCACTGGAAGACTGTCTTCAACAATCACTGGAAGACTGTCTTCAACAATCACTTTAAAATTGTCTTCAACAATGACTTGAAGACTGTTGTCTTCAACAATCACTGGAAGACTGTCAACAATCACTATTAGATTAATTTCTTAAAAAATCACTGGAAAACTGTTTTCAGCAATCACTGGAAAACTGTTTCTTGAGAGAGAGTCTTCAACAATCACTGGAAAACTGTTTCTTGAGAGAGTCTTCAACAATCACTGGAAGACCGTTTGCCTTCAACAATCACTGGGACACTGTTAACTGAGGGATAGTCTTCAACAATCACTGGGACACTGTTAACTGAGGGATAGTCTTCAACAATCACAAAGTTTGAGGTAGAGTCTTCAACAATCACTAACTTTGTTTATTGAGTTAGTCTTGAAGAATCACAATAGTCATTTCAACACACCTCTGTTAAAACGCATTATACTTGCTTGTACACAACACAAAACTCACACAAGTACTCATAACATCATAATAAAATTCTTAACTATTTGTATCATCTCTTATGATTCTTAACTATTTACATCATCTTCTCTTATGATTCTTAACTATTTACATCATCTTCTCTTATGATTCCTCTACAAGCCTTTTTAGGGGAGTAAATGCAGCCAATGTATTGAAAATTGTACTAAGGATGTTATTAAAACATATGATGCTTGGGTGTGAACACAGAGCACCTGACCTTGGTTGAAATTATTATGAGTAAGTAAAATCTAACTTGAGAATCTGAGGACAGGCTGGAGAGTAGGATACTGTATAGGCATACAGTGTGGCATCCCTGGCAGTAGGATAAGCATCACTCTAGTCATTCCAGGAAACAGGATACTTCCTGAGGAAGGTGGAAACTTATATCCACGTCTCCTGACACCTGTTGTCTCTGTTCCTTGGCAGTAAATACGTTCCTGGACGTGAGTCGACCTTTTATGTTTTAATTAACTTCACTGGGTACACAGATACCTTCCACCTAAAACCTTACGACTGTGGCTGCTTACACAGAAGTGGAGTGGTTCATTACACATGTGACAGTCTAGCAGGACTGTGGTTGTTTACACAGGAGTGGAGTGGCTCATTACACATGTGACAGTCTAGCAGGACTGTGGTTGTTTACACAGAAGTGGAGTGGTTCATTACACATGTGACAGTCTAGCAGGACTGTGGCTGCTTACACAGAAGTGGAGTGGCTCATTACACATGTGACAGTCTAGCAGGACTGTGGCTGCTTACACAGGAGTGGAGTGGCTCATTACACATGTGACAGTCTAGCAGGACTGTGGTTGTTTACACAGGAGTGGAGTGGCTCATTACACATGTGACAGTCTAGCAGGACTGTGGTTGTTTACACAGAAGTGGAGTGGTTCATTACACATGTGACAGTCTAGCAGGACAGTGGTTGTTTACACAGGAGTGGAGTGGCTCATTACACATGTGACAGTCTAGCAGGACAGTGGTTGTTTACACAGGAGTGGAGTGTTTCTTTACACATGCGACAGTCTAGCAGGACAGTGGTTGTTTACACAGGAGTGGAGTGGCTCATTACACATGTGACAGTCTAGCAGGACTGTGGTTGTTTACACAGGAGTGGAGTGGCTCATTACACATGTGACAGTCTAGCAGGACTGTGGTTACTTACACAGGAGTGGAGCGGTTCTTTACACATGTGACAGTCTAGCAGGACTGTGGTTACTTACACAGGAGTGGAGTGGTTCTTTACACATGTGACAGTCTAGCAGGACTGTGGTTACTTACACAGGAGTGGAGTGGTTCTTTACACATGTGACAGTCTAGCAGGATTGTGGTTATTTACACAGGAGTCGATTGGCTCATTTCACATGTGACAGTCAAGCAAAATGCGAGTTTTCTGAGACATTTTTCCCCTGCTAATGCGACCTACACTTCCGCTAACACACTATGTGCTTCTCTCTGTCGGGGACTCGAACCCTGGATCTTGTGACGACTACTGTGTCCTCCAGGAAGGACTTGGAAGGAAATAATATTTCGCAGATAGTTCTGCCTTTTTTAATGAGTTGGTCTTTGTAATGAGTTAAGGTAGGATGCCAGCTCTTAGCCTGTACATTAAACAATATAAAAATATAGTACAAAACATTACTGGAGATAATAATAATAATATTATTTTAGTGAAGGTGAGTAGAAGGTAAGTTTAATCCAAGGAAGGAAAATGCAGCTTCCATTCCTTAATGCTGACGCCCTCACGATCATCAAGGAACGTCCTCTCTTTCCCCTTAGAGGGGAATCAGTCTTCACGAGAGAAGGAAACACGGTAGACTGAGCAAGAGACCTCCAATGAAAACACGGGAAGCAATAAATTTACTAAGAGATAAGTTGATAAGTCTGTAAGGACCAAGACTGTTCAGCACCCTCCTTTCATACAGTAGTTTGTGGGAACCAAGACTGTTCAACACACTTCATATACAAGTGTGTAAGAAACTCTCTTTAAGAGGGAACGTGATCAATTCCATTAGAGTTCCTGTTCAGTAGGGTTGTAGTGTCAACGTCAGCCTGCATGCAGCCACCACCAACAACCTAACTGACCAAAAGTATACTACCACCTAGCAGTCAACCTGACCAAGTTTGGGTGGTTTTATGAGGTTTAAACCCTATCGACTGTACAAGGGTCATTGAGACTGCATTTCACCTACAATAAGATAAATACACTGGTAGGTATATATCTCTCCGTGTATTTACACTAAAGTATATTCACCTCTCGGTGTATATACATTGATATATACATCTAGGTGCATATTCGCTGCGAAATGTGCATATTTGTGTTTACATACACTGATATATAAATTTCTATGAATATACACGGGGAAATAATAGCCTGTGTATATATGCACAGAGATATGTACATCTCAGTGTATACAGTGGACCCTCGGTTAACGAATACCCCGGAAATCGTGCAATTATGTAAGTATAATTTTGTAAGTTCTTGTGGAAGTGTATTTTTGGGGGTCTGAAATAGACTAACCTACGTGAAATTTTTCCTTAAGGGAGTAAATTCGTTCGGTAATGGCACTTGAGCAGACTTCAGGAGTGAAGTTTTTACGAAACTCGGGGGTCCACTGTATATACACGACTCTGAGTATATACACTGAAGTATGCATGCACCTACTGGTGTATATACTCTGAGATGTATATACCTTGGTGTCTATATACTGAGATATACATCTCTCAGTGTATATATACAGGTTTGAAGTCTGGTGATGAGACGATGCAAGGAGGAGCTTGATAGTCACTATCATCACCATCAACACTATCATTATCACAATCATTATCACTATCATAATCATTAACATCATAATCATTATCAATCCCTTCCTTATTAAGATCACTATCACCAGTCATCATCACCTTCATTATCACCATCAACACCAAAACTCTTGGTATCACCCTCAACACGACCGTTATCACTATCTCCACCATGGTTAACCCCATTATCATTAACAGCACCAACACCATCATCATTAACACCACCAACACCATCATTATCACCGTCATCAGTACTATCGCTGGCACAATTATCAACACAACCGTTATCACTATCAACACCATCGTTATCATCATTACTGTTATCACTGTTGCCATCACCATACCTAGAGGGAGTTCCTGGGGGTCAACGCCCCCGCGGCCCGGTCAATGACCAGGCCTCCTGGTGGATCAGAACCTGATCAACCAGGCTGTTACTGCACGTAGCCAAAAGTAGAAACCACAGCCCGGCTGGTCAGGTACTGACTTTAGGTGTCTCTCCAGCTCCCTCCAGGGGTTTAATGGTAAGCTCCCTTATGCATGATGGGAGGCTGTGTCAACAGACGATACTTGTATGTATATATGTCGTGGCGATTAGGTAAAACTTGCGATTTTGGCTTAAATAGCAACGCTCACCTTGCCATATAAGACAAGTGAAAATTTGTGTATGCAATAATTTCGCCAAAATCATTCTGAACATAACGAAAAAAATATATTTCATTGTGTTTGTTTATGGAACAGCTAACAGAAAGTCCCCTGCATGATGAGCTCTCACTGCCAGAGGCGGGCTCTATCCTTCCCTGACACACTCTGAACCATTGCTGAGGCAATATTCTTTACTATTGGGCCATCCCAGTGCTACTGTTTGTAGTTGTTGGGGGAGCAGGCCTGGTTTCAGAGCCTGTTAGATTATCCCAGATCCTGGCTCCATCAACGAACTTTTGGTCCTGGACTCCAATCTTGTCCCTAAGATGTTCAGGGAGAATCGCTGGTACAAGCCCTCTGAATGCAATGCATGAAGACAGGAAAGCAGGTAATGCAAGGTTCCCTCGCCAAGTCATGACGTCACGTGCTTCCCTGGGCCGTAGCTCAGAGCTCTCCACCTGAGAACTGGACAAGGCTTAGAGATGGTCACACACAGGCTGAGGCTCTACCGAGTATTCTCAATATATCGCCTCCCATAACAGTCTACAGTGTTTCCTTCACTATCATTCCATATAGAACCCAACTCTTACAAATAGAGGCAGCGGTGGGAACAGTCTTGGGCCCCTGACACTTATGTTATCTCTTAGTATACTCACAGCACCCCTGCTTTTCATTGGAAGAGGAATGTTGCACCGTCTGCCGAGTCTTTCGCTTTCATACAGAGTGATTTTTGTGTGCAAATTTGGGACCAGTCCTTTTAGGATTTTCCAGGTGTAAATAATGATGTACCTTTCTCGCCTGTGTTTTAAGGAGTATCGGTCAAGGGCCATTTAAACGTTCCCAATAACTGAGGTGCTTTACTGAACTTTTATATGCAGTGAAGGTTCTCTGTATATTCTCTAGATCTACAGTTTTACCTGTCTTGAAAGGAGGCTGTTAGTGTACAGTAGTATTGCAGCCTAGAGAGAACAAGTGACTTAAAGAGGATCATCATTGGTTTGGCATCCCTTGTTTTGAAAGTTCTCGTTATCCATCACTATAATCAACCCCATGACTACCTTTATCACCATCATTATAACCATCATTATCACCATCATCCACACCATCATTATCAGCACCATCATATCTCCATCACCCTCATTATCACCATCGTTATCAACACCATCACCATCGTCATATCATCACTATCATTATCATCACTATCATTATCACTATTATCATTATCACCATCACCATTATCACGAAGACGAAGAAGAAAAAGAAAGAATAAAGAAGAGAAATAAAGAAGAGGAAGAAGGAAGAAGGCTCAGCAGAGTGTGGGGACCACTGTCCTCAGGACTCCTGCCTCAAATCCTCTGGTCTTCCCACTGCTGTCTTGGAAGGCAGTATTTTTCACCAGGAACCTCCCACTCATTCTCTTTGTCTTCTTATTTTATACTTAAGAGTTTTCCTGCAGGAGTTAGGCTAAGAGTTCCTGCATATATTTTACAAGCTAATAGCTGCTTACCTACCTCAACTCATTTTACAAGTAAAGATTTCCTATCCTATCTTAACTCATTTTCGTAGCAAGTATTTGCTATCTTTCCTCATTTTTTAAGATAAGATTTGTTAGCCTATCTCAGCTCGGATAGCAATACAGCAAAAGACTAATGTGAGAGACTTGGGAGTGATCATGTCAGAAGATCTCACCTTCAAGGATCACAGCAGTGTCGCTATCACACAAGCAAGGAAAATGATAGGCCGGATAACTAGAACCTTTAAAACAAGGGATGCCAAGCAAATGATGATACTCTTCAAGTCTCTTGTTCAATCTAGGCTGGAGTACTGTTGTATTCTGACAGCTCCGTTCAAGACAGGTGATACTGCAGACCTGGAAAATGTGCAGAGAACCTTCACTGCTCACTTAGATTCAGTCACGTTTGACGTCCCTCGATCCGTACTCCTTGAAAAGTAGGCGAGAGAGAGACATTATGAACTACACCTGGAAAATTCTAGAAAAATTTGTCCCAAATCTGCACACACAAATCCTTCCCCATGACAGAGGTTTGGAAGACGGTACAAAATACCCACAATGAAAAAAACAAGGAAAAACTCAATAAGTGTGAAGGAACCAAGACTTTTCAACGTCTTACATAAGGGGGATTGCTGACAGACTCTTTGCTGTCTTCATAAAGGAACTGGACAAGTTAGTAAAGTTAATGGCTGATCAGCTCGGCTGTAGTGCTTACGTTGCACTTTTTGCGGCTAGAACCAACAGCCAGGTTGATCAGGTCATCCACAGTTAGGCCTGCTCTAGGATAGGACAGCAAAGGCGCTGACCCTCGGAACGTAATTAGACTCCAGGTAGCTCATTTTACAAGCAAACATTTGCTATCCTACCTCAACTCATTTTTGCAGATACAGATTTGCTATTTTACCTTAGCTCATTTTACAAGCTATGAACTGTTATTCTAAATTGGCTCACGTTACAAGCTAAGTGTTGTCATAGGTTAGGTAAGACTAGTAGGAAACAGGACAAGTGGTTTCCTGACGCGGGTCTTAGTCACATGATGACCCGCAGCTGGAGCTTTTGGTCACCTGACCGAGGCCTTCCACTAGTGCTGTCATGTTAGCTACAAGGACATAAGTGCAACTAATGTGACATTTTCCTGTCACAACGTTTCGCTCTCCAGGAGATTTGCCCAGCCTGGAGAGCGAAACGTTGCCACAATAAAAATGTAGCATTAGTTGCACCTGTGTCCTTTTACCTAACATAGTGTGGGGTAATTCTGCCAATATTATTACAAAGAACTGTTATCCTTCCTCAGCTCATTACAAAGTCGTAGCCAAATAAAAGACACAGGTGCAGAACACCTTTCTCAAGGTGTCACAATAAAACTTTGCTCTTTTTTCATAGCCTCACCTAGCAAGGTGCAGCCGGACTGAGGATACTGAAGACTGTCTGCATCAAGACACGAACAGTTCAGGACATTTATTAGAGGAAACGTTTCGCCAAGAGTGACTTCGTCAGTCCTGATGAAGAAGCCACTCGTGGAGAAACATTGTCTGGGACAATAACAGTGGTATTCTGACTGTTCAGGAAGCCACTTGATGGGCCTTGAGATTATAGGCCCTGTGCATATTATTATTACTCATGAAATCGTAATGATGCGATTGCAAACAAACCATACCACGGGCGGGGATAGAACCCGCGGTCAGAGAGTCATGAAAGTTTTATGACTTTCTGATCGCGGGTTCTAACCCCGCCCGTGGTATGGTTTATTATTATTATTTTCAAGATCACGTGCTAATCCGCTGTGTACATAACAGATCTGAAATTACTGGTCCAATCATGTAGGGTCGAGGTTCCAAATGACGGGTAGCAAGTCACAGAGATGACGGGTAGCAGGTCAGAGAGATGACGAGTAGCAGGTCAGAGAGATGACGGGTAGCAGGTCAGAGAGATGACGGGAAGCAGGTCAGAGAGATGACGGGTAGCAGGTCAGAGAGAGGTGACGGGTAGCAGGTCAGAGAGAGGTGACGGGTAGCAGGTCAGAGAGAGGTGACGGGTAGCAGGTCAGAGAGATGACGGGTAGCAGGTCAGAGAGATGACGGGTAGCAGGTCAGAGAGATGACGGGTAGCAGGTCAGAGAGATGACGGGTAGCAGGTCAGAGAGATGACGGGTAGCAGGTCAGAGAGAGGTGACGGATAGCAGATTAAACAGAGATGACGGATAGCAGATCAGAGTCAGAGAGATGACGGGTAGCAGGTCAGAGAGAGGTGACGGGTAGCAGGTCAGAGGTGACGGGTAGCAGGTCAGACAGAGGTGACGGGTAGCAGGTCAGACAGAGGTGACGGGTAGCAGGTCAGACAGAAGTGACGGGTAGCAGGTCAGACAGAGGTGACGGGTAGCAGGTCAGAGGTGACGGGTAGCAGGTCAGCCAGAGGTGACGGGTAGCAGGTCAGACAGAGGTGACGGGTAGCAGGTCAGACAGAGGTGACGGGTAGCAGGTCAGACAGAGGTGACGGGTAGCAGGTCAGACAGAGGTGACGGGTAGCAGGTCAGACAGAAGTGACGGGTAGCAGGGCCATCCTAGAGCATGAGGCATACTCTTTGTCTTCTTCCCTAAACCCTCATGTATGGTTTGAACTATGAGTGCTTTACAAAGGTGTTTGTTTGCAGGTAACGCCAGTGTTTGCGATACCCAGAGATAACAAACACATCGCTGCCCCTGGTTATCATCTCTACCATTAAGTCGGTTTTCCTGTCCAAGTTATGTCTTATCACGGTCTTATATTTCAGTCTCTCCAGAGGAGTATATTTCCACTCTTCTACATCCTCCGGATATGTGTGTAATGTTCGCTCGGGGATGAAAAGAAGAGGACTATAACAGAATTTAAAACCGGGAATACGCACGTAGATTGCGGAGCGCCGGGTGTTAGACAAAAGCCAGGGAGGAGGAGGAGGAGGAGGCGTGTACTGGCGTGCCCAGGGAAGACCAGCCACTGGCTGCAGGCGACTAGCATCTCATCTTTAATACATTTGCACCGAAATTGATATGAAGTGTTGGAACGATATCAAATTCAGAATTATTTCCAACCCCCCCTCTCCAGCAGCCGCCGTTTTCGCTTGTCTTTTTCATGTTCGTATATTTTTTTTTAACTACGACAGGCATCTGTAGTGGATGCTGCGTTGTTTTATTTGTAAAATAATGACGAAATATATATTTTTTCATCTGGAACTTATATTCCAGCGGTATTATCAAGTCTTTATAAAACACCCGTCGTCATTCCATTAAAACGTTTATATTTCCTTCTAATATTTTATTTTTTATTACGATGCATTATAAACTGAAAATAGGTATACGTATTTTGAGTACGTTGCTATCAACGTAAAATCAAATGAGATTTTTCACCAATATAGACACGAAATTTGCAATTAACGATACACCATATTCCGAAACTCTCTGAATTAAAGTGTTTTTTTTTCCCCTTGGTGATTTATGGAAATGAACTTATTCAGTGTGTTGCAGTTAATATAGACAAGTATATGGCAGTGGTATTAATATAAGCGACTAATTTCCATTCTCTCGTGGTGACGTCACGAACATAAACAACAATGGCGGCGGCGTTTGTTTACGCTGGGATCAAGTGCTACAGGATTTGTTTGTTTGCTCTTAATTAAGTATATTCCATTTTTTATTTCTTTTGGGTCGTATGAGAGAGAAACATCAGAATATTAAGGTCATATATTGGCCATGACCCTGAACCCTGAGGTATCTCTCACTGAGGTATATGTCTCAGTGAGGTATGTCTCTCACTGAGGTATATCTCTCAGTGAGGTATACGTCTATGTCTCTGTGAGGAATATGTCTCTCAGTGAAGTATACTTCTATGTCTCAGTGAGGTATGTCTCTATGTCTCAGTGAGGTATGTCTCTATGTCTCAGTGAGGTATGTCTCTATGTCTCAGTGAGGTACATGTGTGCCACTGAGGAAAATGTCTCTCAGTGCAGTATACTATGTCTCTCAGTGAGAGACATTCCTCACTGCCCAAATAACAGATTTTTCCTCAAATTTTCTCTCACGTATTTATTTTATTTTAAAATAGTGTAAAAAAAATCGATCTAAAAATTCACCACCTCTCCCAACCTTGATATAGTAAACGAAATTTAATTTACCTCAATCATACTAAACTTAGAAAAGTTTAGGATCATTTTGTAATGATTATCATTACTGCTCTTGCGAATTCCTAGCATATATATATATATATATATATATATATATATATATATATATATATATATATATATATATATATATATATGTCGTGCTTGTTTATTATTAAATTATTGTAAACTTATCTTCAAACTTATCTCCAAATTCAAACATCAATAACAAAACATAAGGTGGGACCAAGTAAACCAAGTCCTAAATGATATAAACTGGGAAGATTGCCTGAGCATCACGTATCCTAACCTATGTCTAGAACAAATTAACTCTGTGGCACTTGAGGTTTGCTCAAGGCAAATTCCCTTAAGGAAAAGGAGGAGAAGATGTAAACTAGAAAGAGAGAGGCGATCCCTATATAGGAGAAGGCAAAGAATAACGGAGCGGCTACAAGAGGCCAATATATCTGAAATACGTAGAGAGACACTGGTCAGAGAAATAACAAACATCGAATTAAAACTAAAGGAATCTTACAGGAATCAAGAAACGCGGGAAGAACTAAAAGCCATAAATGAAGTTGAAAGAAACCCAAAGTATTTCTTTTCTTATGCCTGGAGTTTACCTTGAGAGAGTTCCAGGGGTCAACGCCCCTGCGGCCCTGTCTGTGACCAGGCCTCATGTTGGATCAGAGCTTGATCAACCAGGCTGTTACTGCTGGCCGCACGCAGTCCAAAGTACGAACCACAGCCTGGCTGGTCTGGCACCGACTTTAGGTGCCTGTCCAGTGCCTGCTTGAAGACAGCCAGGGGTCTATTGGTAATCCCCCTTATGTATGCTGGGAGGCAGTTGAACAGTCTTGGGCCCCTGACACTTATTGTGTTGTCTCTCAACGTGTTAGTGGCACCCCTGCTTTCATTGGGAGGATGTTACATCGTCTGCCGAGTCTTTTGCTTTCGTAGGGAGTGACTCTCGTGTGCAAGTTTGGTACTAATCCCTCTAAGATTTTCCAAGTGTATATAATAATGTATCTTTCCCGCCTGCGTTCCAAGGAGTACAGGTTTAGGAACTTCAAATCAAAGTCGAGAACAACATCCAGTATTGGGCCCCTACTTAAACGTGATGGGTCCTAAACAGATGACAGCAGGGAAATGAGTGAGTTACTAAAGTACCTAAATGATTTTTTTATGAGAGTGCCACAGAACTTGGTAGCCGCAAGCCTATCTGACATTACCCTGACGCCAAATGACTTCGAAAAGGCAATAAATGACATGCCCATGCACTCCGCTCCAGGCCCAGACTCATGGAACTCCGTGTTCATCAAGAACTGCAAGAAGCCCCTATCACGTGCTTTTAACATCCTATGGAGAGGGAGCATGGACACTGGGGTCGTCCCGCAGTTATAAAAACAACAGACACAGCCCCACTCCACAAAGGGGGCAGTAAAGCAATAGCAAAGTACTACAGACCAATAGCGCTAACGTCCCATATCATAAAAATCTTTGAAAGGGTTCTAAGAAGCAAGATCGCCACTCATCTAGATACCCATCAATTACACAACCCAGGGCAGCATGGTTTTAGAGCAGGTTGCTCCTATCTGTCCCAACTACTGGACCACTACGACAAGGTCCTGGATGCTCTAGAAGACAAACAGAATGCAGATGTTATATACACAGACTTTGCAAAAGCCTTTGACAAGTGTGACCATGGTGTAATAGTACACAAAATGCGTGATAAAGGAATAACAGGAAAAGTTAGTAAATGGATCAATAATTTCCTAATAAGTAGAACACAAAGAGTAGTAGTCAACAGAGTAAGGTCTGAGGCGGCTACAGTGAAAAGATCTGTTCCACAAGGCACAGTACTCGCTCCCATCCTGTTCCTCATCCTCATATCGGACATAGACAGGGATATCAGCCACAGTACCGTGTCTTCCTTTGCAGATGATACCCGAATCTGCATGACAGTGTCCACCGTTGAAGACACTGCAAGACTCCAAGCAGACATCAACCAAATCTTTAAATGAGTTGCAGAAAACAATATGAAGTTCAATGATGAGAAATTTCAATTACTCAGATATGGAAAACGTGAGGAAATTAAAATCTCCTCGGAGTACAAAACAAATTCCAACCACACAATAGAGCGAAAAACTAATGTCAAAGACCTGGGAGTGATCATGTCAGAGGATCTCACCTTCAAGGACCATAACACCGTAGCAATCGCATCTGCCAGAAAAATGACAGAATGGATAATGAGAACCTTCAAAATCAGGGATGCCAAGCCCATGTTGACACTTTTCAGGTCGCTTGTTCTATCTAGGCTGGAATATTGCTGCACACTAACTGTACCTTTCAAGGCAGGTGAAATTGCTGACCTAGAAAATGTGCAGAGAACCTTCACGGCACACATAACTGCGATAAACCACCTCAATTACTGGGAATGCTTGAAGTTCCTAAACCTGTACTCCCTAGAATGCAGGAGGGAGAGATACATTATTATATACACTTGGAAAATTCTCGAGGGATTAGTACCAAACTTGCACACGAGTCACTCCTACGAAAGCAAAAGACTCGGCAGACGATGTAACATCCCCCCCAATGAAAAGCAGGGGTACCACTAGCACGTTGAGAGACAACACAATAAGTGTCAGGGGCCCAAGACTGTTCAACTGCCTCCCAGCATACATCAGGGGGATCACCAACAAACCCCTGGCTGTCTTCAAGCAGGCACTGGACAGGCACCTAAAGTCTGTACATGACCAGCCAGGCTGTGGTTCATACGTTGGACTGCGTGCGGCCAGCAGTAACAGCCTGGTTGATCAGACTTTGATCCAACATGAGGCCTGGTCACAGACCCGGCCGCAGGGCGTTGACCCCTGGAATATATATATATATATATATATATATATATATATATATATATATATATATATATATATATATATATATATATATATATATATGTCGTGCTTGTTTATTATTAAATTATTGTAAACTTATCTAAAATATATATAGTTGGATAAGGCTAAATTAAATTGCGCTTGTTATAATAAGGTTAGGTAAGTTTTTAAGGATCTTTTGGTACAAAATTATTAATTTTTACATTAACGTAAATGAGAAAAAAAAATATTTTTAAACGTATAAGAGAAATTTTAAAAAGGACTTAATTTTAAATGAGTTCTTGCTAATTGACCAATTTTCCCTATTCGGTACGACATATATATTATTTCTTTCTTTCAACACGTCGGCCGTTTCCCACCGAGGCAGGGTGGACCACCGAGGCAGGGTGGCCACCGAGGCAGGGTGACCACCGAGGCAGGGTGGACCACCGAGGCAGGGTGGACCACCGAGGCAGGGTGGCCACCGAGGCAGGGTGGACCACCGAGGCAGCGTGGCAACCGAGGCAGGGTGGACCACCGAGGCAGGGTGGACCACCGAGGCAGGGTGGACCACCGAGGCAGGGTGGACCACCGAGGCAGGGTGGACCACCGAGGCAGGGTGGACCACCGAGGCAGGGTGGACCACCGAGGCAGGGTGGACCACCGAGGCAGGGTGGACCACCGAGGCAGGGTGGACCACCGAGGCAGGGTGGACCACCGAGGCAGGGTGGACCACCGAGGCAGGGTGGACCACCGAGGCAGGGTGGACCACCGAGGCAGGGTGGACCACCGAGGCAGGGTGGACCACCGAGGCAGGGTGGACCACCGAGGCAGGGTGGACCACCGAGGCAGGGTGGCCCAAAAGGAAAAACGATATAAAGATGGCATATACAGTACACGAGGTGTGAGAGATACATGTCTAGTACATATTGTTACTTATTTGTCACTGATTATAATGCAAAAATCTCATCCAGCTCCTCAGAGCTTTTCAAAGTGACTGTCGTGGATTTATTACAAATACAAACTTTAATATTGGGTTTTTAAACCTCAATGTCCCTCGTGCAGTGTATAGGCTTCAAACTAAACCAACGAACTGTTGTGAGTCTGTGCTGAAGAGTTATTGCGGGGGGAAGGGGTAAAACAAAGAACAGACGGAAGGAGACAGACAAAAGAACACAGACAAGGTGAGAGACAGACAGACGCGAGCTTAACCAAGAGAGGCAGACAAACACCCTGCAAGATATTTCTCATGGAGAAAATCGCATGAAGTGAATGACAGGTAAGACATTCGATAGCGGTAAGCCCCAGCGGAATACACATGGTCAATTGAGTGTTAGCTTCTGTCTTGAAACCTGTGAGGAACTTGAAGTTTATAAGCATACAGTGTAACCTTCTGCGGCGTTTTTTAGAGTAAATTGTATATAATTAATGTAAAGTTATTTTAGTACGCCAGCACTAAGACTAGCGGATTCTTGGTATTACAACGTCTCTTGAGACTTGTAAAACGGTCTTGCTGGGACAAAAACATACTCATTCCTTGTCCTTGTGGAACAAGTTTGTCATTTGCAAGAGCAATGGCTGCACTCTCGCACCAGATACTGCGGAAATGCAACGATGAAATACCTTCAGGAGCCTGAGACACCGAGCATTCGTCTGGATAATGTGTAGCACTTGAGGAATACTTGCTGCTCTAGCACTTGAGGAATACTTGCTGCTCTAGCACTTGAGGAATACTTGCTGCTCTAGCACTTGAGGAATACTTGCTGCTCTAGCACTTGAGGAATACTTGCTGCTTTAGCACTCTGAGCATACTTACTCTCTCAGGTCTGTATACAAAGGAACCAAACAGGGAAAAACACTTAGGCCCCAAACGTGGCTGTTTACTCATAAAAAAAAAGACTTTAAAGCGATTTAATGTAAGTTGCAGATTTTAAGAGGCATTTATACAGTCAAATTTAAGTTGTGCATTTGGTATTGTTCTACAATAATTATTCTGAATGTTTCTCTGCTCGACTAATGAAAGGCATTTCATCTGTTTGGAGTAAAATGGTTTTAATATAAACATAAAACCATATACCAGATTAGGACACAATGGGGACACATAGGGACTTCAGTGAGTAGCTAGCGCACTCACCTCACACACTGAGGTCCGGAGTTCGAATCTCCGGTACAGCTAGATAACATTAGGACGTGTTTCCATAAGACACCTGTTGTCCCTGTTCACCCATCAGTATAAAATGAGTACCTGGGTGTTAGTAGACTAGTGTGGGTCGCATCCTGGGACCAAATCGACCTAATTTGCCTGAAATGCGCTGCATAACAAGCGGCTTTCTATATAGTAGTATGTCATTGATGTCAACTAGGCCTGTACACCTTGTACATGTACTTGTAGAAATAAAGATATTAAGAGTAAAACTGCTGGGTTTTACCCTAACTCACTACACACACTACTTGACTTCAAAAATCTTGTAGTTGTTATTGCTACCTTCTTTTTTTTAGCGTTCATTAGAAGTCTGGTGAAGAAACAAATTGGTTTTTCATTAAAGAACGAAGAGGCACAACACTGTGACTAGAACAATAATTCACAAATAACCCGCACATAGCAGGAAGGAGGTTATGACGACGTTTCGGTTACACTTGGTCCAAGTCGGACCGAAACGTCGACATAAGCTTTTTTATGCTATGTACGGGTTATATATGTATGGTTCTTCATTTCTGTGTTCCTACAAGGGGTCGTCTTCGAGTGGCCTCAGTCTTCCTGCTATCATGCACAATAACAAAACATAATTATGCAGGGGTTTTGGAGACAAGTTTCTATTTTGCACCAAACTCATCAAAGTAGCTTAACTTTTTTAAATTTTACTTTATGTAAGAGGGACAGATGGGTCACAGTTGGTATCCGACGCAGACACAGAAGTGTTGTCTGTGAGACAATCCTTTTGTAAGCCTCGTAACTCAATGGTACAGCTCTGGGTCTGCTACCAGTCAGGACTACGGTTCAATTCCTCATCTATTCCTCTGTTTATTCACTGGCAGTCTTGCATTACGACTTACATAAATATATTTTAACTTGAAAGATCATGTGCCTAGCGGGACTAGGCACGGGAGTAGAATGAAATTAGTTCAGAGTTTACCACGGCCACGAATGTCCTCGAATCATGAACCATGCCTAGGCCTGCTAGGCACATGATATTTGAAGGATTGTATGTTCCAGTGGTTAGAACGTTGTGAATATTGACTGCTTCCCACCAGGCGAGTTAAAGAAACACAGGTTCGATCCCCGGCCAGGCCACAGTGTGATAGATATATATGTCGTGCCTAATGGGTAAAAATTGGTCAGTTAGCAATAACTCTTAAAATTAAGTCCTTTCTAAAATTTTCTCTTATACTTTTAAAGATATATATTTTTCATTTATATTAATATAAAAATTAATAATTTTGTACCAGAAGAACCTTACAAAACTTACCTAACTGTGGAGAAAATTCTCCAAAGGAGGGGGGTATGCGCCCTTACTACCCTTGGTAAGGGCCCTCACCCTTTCCACCCTTAGGAAAGGGCCAGAGGAGGCGCGTCTGGCTGCATAAACAATTTAATTAATGCCAGATGTACTGTCAACAGTGTGTCAAGAATTGTGCTGACCACAGCATCACGAGGCACCTCGTGGCACCACATGGTTGCACGAGACTGCAAAAGAGCAGCACAAGCGGTCAGATTGAATTTGGCCACCGCAAGAACGGGTCATACGACTCTAGTCGTCATGCGACGCGAGGCGACGTAAATCAACATAAGACATTACTCGTTCGCGTCCGTTATATCATTTAATCTCCACTAACGTCGGGAAATAAGATAAGAACTCTGTTCCAGCGCGTTTAGTGTATAACATCAACATTGCAGTATATTCAGAAGTGTGCGCAGCTTCAGACTGCAAAAAGGAGAAACGTAGAGACAATCGCAAGTGAACTCCATCGAAACAAGACGGTGATTCTTCAGCGGCATTCTACAATCAAGACAGCATTTCCGCCGTATATGGTGGAGCCAACACCATCGCTCAAAGTTACACGAGCAAGGTAAGAATTGGATGATCTGGTTAAAACAGGGAACTGCGCAGTTCTTGTATTCAAGAACATTCAATTTTTTACCTAGGGACGGCGGTTATGCGTGGACTTTTTAGTCCAAAACAGTGAGTAAAACGCCTTTCAGTCCATCTAAGACTGAAATATGGACATACGCTCCTTTGGAGCAATAATTATGTACTCATATGTGATATTTTTTCCATACAGCCCTGTGGAGAGTGTGGCAATATATGGATCCCCTGAGAAGGTGTTGGTGGTGGCTGCGACATCTTGGATTCATCCATCAGCTAAGTATTAGCGTAACATACAGTCCACGTTATCGTTGGTACCCATACTCCACACTAACCTTATTATAACAAGCGCAGTTTAATTTAGCCTAATCCAACTAAATATATTTTAGATAAGTTTATAATAATTTAATAATAAACAAACACAATGAAATATATTTTTTTCGTTAGGTTCAGAATGATTTTGGCGAAATTATTGCATACACAAATTTTCGCTTGCCTTATTCGGCAAGAAGAGCGTTGCTATTTAAGCCAAAATCGCAAGTTTTACCTATTCGGCAAGACATATATACTATATATATAACACATCGGCCGTCTTCCACCAAGGCAGGGTGACCCACCAAGGCAGGGTGGCCCACCAAGGCAGGGTGACCCACCAAGGCAGGGTGACCCACCAAGGCAGGGTGGCCCACCAAGGCAGGGTGGCCCACCAAGGCAGGGTGACCCACCAAGGCAGGGTGGCCCACCAAGGCAGGGTGACCAACCAAGGCAGGGTGGCCCACCAAAGCAGGGTGGCCCACCAAGGCAGGGTGGCCCGAAAAATAAAAACTTTCATCATTCACTCCATCACTGTCTTGTCAGAGGCGTGCTTACACTACAGTTATAAAACTGCAACATTAACACCCCCTCCTTCAGAGTGCCGGCACTGTACTTCCCATCTCCAGGACTCAAGTCCGGCCTGCCGGTCTCCCTGAATCCCTTCATAAATGTTACCTTGCTTACACTCCAACAGCACGTCAAGTATTAAAAACCATTTGTCTCCATTTGCTCCTATCTAACACGCTCACTCATGCTTGCTGGAAGTCCAAGCCCCTCGCACACAAAACTTCCTTTATCCCCTCCCTCCAACCTTTCCTAGGCCGACCCCTACCCCGCCTTCACTCCACTACAGATTTATACACTCTCGATGTCATTCTATTTCCTTCCAACCTCTCTACATGTCCGAACCACCTCAACAACCCCTCCTCAGCCCTTTGGATAATATTTTTAGTAATCTCGTCCCTCCTCCTAATCTCTAAACTACGGATTTTCTGCATTATACTCACACTACACATTGCCCTCAAACATGACATCTCTACTGCCTCCAGCCTTCTCCTTGTTGCAACATTCACCACCCATGTTTCACACCCATATAAGAGCGTTGGTATAACTATACTCTCATACATTCACCTTTTTGCTTCCATGGACTAAGTTCTTTGTCTCCACAGACTCCGAAGTGCATCACTCACCTTTTCCTCCTCATCAATTCTATGGTTCACCTCATCCTTCATAGACCCATCTGCTGACACGTCCACTCCTAGATATCTGAATACATTCACCTCCTCCATACTCTCTCCCTTCAATCTGATATCCAATGTTTCGTCACCTAATCTTTTTATCATTATCACCTTACTCTTTCCCATATTCAATTTTAATTTTCTTCTTTTGCATTCCCTACCAAACTCATCCACCAACCTCTGCAACTTCTCTTCAGAATCTCCCAAAAGCACAGTGTCATCAGCAAAGAGCAACTGTGACAACTCCCACTTTGTGTTAGATTCTTTATCTTTTAACCCCACACCTCTTGCCAAGACCCTCGCATTCCCTTCTCTTACAACCCCATCTATAAATATATTGAACAACCATGGTGACATCACACATCCTTGTCTAACGCCCACTTTTACTGGGAAATAGTCCCCCTCCCTCCTACACACTCTAACCTGAGCCTCACTATCTTCGTAAAAACTCTTCACTGCTTTCAGTAACCTACCTCCTATTCTATTCATTTCCAACATCTGCCACATTGCCCCCCTATCCACCCTATCATACGTGTTTTCCAAATCCGTAAATGCCACAAAAACCTCTTTACCCTTATCTAAATACTGTTCACCTATATGTTTCACTGTAAACACTTGGTCTACACACCCCTACCCTTCCTAAAGCCTCCTTATCTAAAATATATTTAGTTGGATTAGGCTAAATTGAATTTCGCTTGTTTTAAATAAAGCTAGGTAAGTTTTCTAAGGTTCTTTTGGTACAAAATCATTAATTTTTACACTAACATAAATTGAAAAAAAAAAAAATATTTAAACATAAAAGAGAAAATTTTAGAAACTACTTAATTTTAAATGAGTTCTTGCTAATTGACCAGTTTTACCTATTCGGCACGACATATATTGTTGTGCATATATCAACAGCAATTTATTTTCCTATTAATGAGTTACAGTTGCTAAGTTTACGTATGGGTTAACAATCTTCCTAGTTCTCGCACAGGGGCAAATGAATTTCATAAAACAGCCAACCCTTTATCGATGTTAATTACGGATATAAAGAATATAATCAGTGCTAAGAGAGACCCTTGCGGCACCCCACTTGTGACTAGCCAGTCCGAAGCATTTCCAGTAAGTGCTGCTTCTTTGCGTCCATATATCATGTTTTCACGATATTTTAATACTCGTCCATTAACTTGTTTCGTGCAGTTTCTTGTTTATAGAAAGTCTTTGATGAGAAAATTTCTCAAAAATTCTGAAAATAGTGGAATTTCGCACTATCACCTTGGTCCCAGATCGATCCCCGGCACAGGTGAAACGTTGGGTATGTTTACTTACGCCTGCTGCCATTTCTCACCTAGCAGTAAGGAGGTACCTGGCTGTTAGCCGACTGGGTGGCATCCTGGGGACAAGATTAACTTAAGTTGCCCGATATGCTCTACATAACCAGGGACTTTCTATATTGTATGTCACTGATGTCAGCTATGGTCTGTAATAGTTGTATCATGTGCTTGTAGAAATAATAATAATAAAATTAAATAACCAAGTCAAGAAGATTTGTGAAAAATTAAAAATTTGTCAATACTAATTTGAGGGCCTTCAGTAAATTGATGACCCACGGATTATTGTTTCTATTTACTGAAGTTAAACTAATTAGTCAGTTAATTGTTATAAAGAAGTTTTTACCCTTCTTAAAATCTGGTCTGATGTATATTCTCAAGCTTCCATCTTGCAGGACTGTCCATGTTTCAAGTGATATTCTACAATATAACTTCCATCAGAACTCAAGAGTCATGAGCTGTAAAGTGATTCCTTGTCAGTCCTTCCTGAGACGTCTCCAACACCTCCCTCCATCCATCACAGATTTATAAACTATGTTGGTCAACCTATCTGGCTCTACCTTACCAACATGACCAAACCATCTCAACACCCTATTCTCCCTTTCCTGAATTATTGCTTTCGTACTATCACACTGCCTTCTAACATCTTCGCTTCTTATTCTCTGCATAATATTCACAACATTGATCTCAGACAGGCCATCTCAACCTCCACTAGCTTCCACCTCGCTCCAACATACAAGGACTATGCTTCGCACCTACAGAAAGGTGTTGACACCGCTAAACACATACACTCTCTCTTTTTCTCATTCTCTAACGAACTGCTTTCTTTCCACAGACAACCTCGTAACGATATTCTGTGCTGTACCTCAACTTTCAATGATCTAGCTGCCAACACAGCCTATCCCAAATATTTAAATGCATTAACTTTATCTCTGCCCATTCGCCCCGACATTGACGTCCAACTTTTGCATATCCTCCCAAAATCCTCCACGAACTTCTACAGTTTTTTTTAATCGTCCAAAACCACTTTGTCATCAACAAAAAGCAACGACTCCCACTTTATACTAGATTTATTATCTATTAAAATTACACCTTATTCGAACACCCTATCAGTTACTTCTCTTACAACTCCATCTGTAAATATATTAAATAACCACAATGACATCCCCGTTTACGGCCCATATTTACTGGAAGTGAGATTAGTCTCAGTCGTAACGAGATCAGAGGAATGTCGCTCTATCCCATGAGCCCAGTCCCCTCTATCTATCTCAATGCACACAAAAGGAATAGTACAGAGAGCAATATATATTTCAAAGATATAGATTTCAAACCAGTCGGAAGAGGTACTCAAAAATTATAACACAGAAAGTAATCTCTCAATTTCAAGAAAAATGACAACCTGGACTAACACAGCCTAAAACCAATTCGAACATTTCACTGGGATACACTACCTTTGAAAGTTTAAAGCCAAGCAGAAGAGGCATTCCCTAGTTATCGTACACGAATTACCACTTGTAAAACAGCATTTCAGTTTTCTAGTTTGCAAAACAGAACTCATAAAATTCAAAGTCCGTGAACAACTTCGCTTTACAAAATTACACCAACGCTAAGAGTTTGAAGCCGACCAGAAGAAACATTCTCTCGTTGTCGCACGGAATCAAACAATTTCAAATTTATTAACTATATTAGCAAACTGTTAAATATACATCTACACAGATGAAACCCAGAAGGAATCAACCTTTAATTATCTCTAATGTATTATTTCGAACTGTTGTATCATTTTTGTCATCCATTCACTTATTAACGTAAACATCAGGCCTTAAGCGACATATCAAATTATTTCACCAAATATCATCTATTTAAACAAAATCGGTAAATTCTCCTACATACACCAACAACAATAGCAACTGTAAGTCTGAAGTCGATCACAGAAACCAAAAACCAGGCAAGGCTTTATAAAATGTGCAAAAGGGTACCTCTCCCTCCCGTCAACTTTTCCTGTTAGTTACCACAATTCAAACTTTGAAAATGTTCGAATGAAAACTCAAGTTATAAAAAAAAATATGGAGGAAGAAAACAAAGCTGAACCTGAGTATATGACCGGCTCTACAATAAAACCACTTGAAAATATGCTATTCAAGGGCTCACTAAACTCACGAGTTTTCAGTGATTCTGCTTTCTTTTCACATTTCACATATTCTATTTCAAATTCTATATAACCTAAAAGAAAAAACAAAACATTCTTTTTATGAACTGGGATTTGCATACCTACTGTAATATAGGACAAGTTCTGCTGGGCGGGGAGATTATGAAGGAAAATGTAGCAAATAGTCACCAACACAGTCTAATAACAATTAAAAGCTCCCTCTAAATAAAATACATTGAAGGTTTGAAGCCAATCGACTGAGGCATTCACAAATTACAAAAAAAAAAAAAAAAAAAAACGCTTAAATATTCCAAGATTCTTCAATAAAAATGGCAGACTGACAACTACACAGTCCAAGATCAGCCAAAAAATTAACTAATTAAGATACACCAGGGTTTAAGATTTCAAGTCGCTCAGAAGAAGCATTCCCCAGGTACTACATGGAAATCAGTTTTACTAAAATTGGGAAATTAAAACCTACACGACTCAAAATCGAGGCGAAGCTTTCCTTAAGCCAGGATGACCATGGTTGAAACACCAATCACAAGGGGAATTTTCCAGTTATTTCTTTAACTGCAACAGTTACAGGTTTATTTACTATGCTTGTAACTGGGTAAAGTTACATTTGAACAGCCTCAACCTGAGATGACTCACATATTAAAGCTGGAACCTCTTCCCAAGAGCAAAAAATGTTATTAAAGGGAAAACATATCACATCGTTTCATAAGTTATCGCACTAAAAAAAAAAACCCGGAAAAGTCTATATGAAATTGGTAATAATGTTAGAATTACCGACAGAATCCTAGGCAAAAGGACACAGATACAACTAATGTGATATTTTATCGTGGCAACGTTTCGTTCTCTAGGAGCTTTTTCCTGGAGAGCGAAACATTGCCGCAATATAATGTCACATTATATTATAATGTCATATTATATTGTGTTCTTTTACTCATATGAAATCGAGCAGAGGAGGAGGCCTTCACCTGCCAGAAGTTCCACGAACCTTTCACTTGTTACAAATAACTCGAGCTAAAAATTTCACGACGATTGGATCAGACTTGTTCTGGATATAAACAACATCCTAGTAGGAAGGAAAAAAAGCTACCAACCACTTAAAGGTATCCCTTGAGGGACACCTGAATAGTCACCTACTCTCCCAGGTACCCCTCACCTAAACCTTACTTTCCAGAAACAATCCCAAAAGACTTTAACCAATATACCGCCATTTCAGTACTTTTGCAATACTTGTTATATTGCTCTCTCACCCAGTCATATGCCAATTCCAAAAGAAAAAAATGCTGCTACGACAGATCCTTATCATTAACTAGATAATGCTCATTTATGTGTATTAATGTAAATAATTACTATATGTAAGAATTACTGTATGTATAATATTTGCATAAAATATCCTGTTATTGAAATTATATAAAATACCGACAAGTGGATGATTAAAACACGTGTGCAAGAGTTGGATTTTTTTTTTATTTTTGAAACGTTTCGCCTACACAGTAGGCTTCTTCAGTCAAATACAGAGGCAGTAGTCGTAGTAGCGAAATGAAGATGATGTTATCAGTCCAGCAACCTTGGAGAAAAAGTATTTGAGGTGGTCAGTCCCTCAGCCTGGAGAAGAGTTCAGCTCCAGGGTCTAGAATGATATGAAGCTGTTGCATGAGAATGGAGTCTTTAATACTGTCGAAAGTTAGGTGGAAGATCTCGAAGACGTTGTAGGAGACGGGATTCACTACTAGAATAAAAAGGCAGGTCTGGAATCTAACCCTCCTCACTCATAACTAGTCGTTACCAAGATACCGTTGTGGAGCAGTGTCTGACACTGCTCCACAACGGTACTGCTACTCTTCTGACTGGGAAGGTGGAGGCAGTGACGTCGAGTCTGATATCAGTGTGTTGAGTGAATGAAATACAGAGAACGGGGAGGTGGATAATTAGACTCGTAGGACGCAACTCTGCAGTGTACTTTCCTATTACATGAAGCGTAAATCCCACTATAACACTTTATGGACTTGTCTGTCTGCTCGAAATGCCCAGCCATGATAGTTGTTTTCTTTGTACTTAACAAATCAAAACTGTAATTACACATTGTAACCTTTGCAAAGAAATCTTTATCGTTTTTTTTATTTTCTTACTGTGTGGAGTGGAAAGGCAGCTGAAATCCCCGGTCATATCACTGAGAACTCCAGTGAGCACGTCATCACGTCACTAAATCTTGCTTTGAAGAGAAAGTTTTCATGTTTCTCTTACAGATATATATATATATATATATATATATACATGTATATATATATATATATATATATATCGTGCCGAATAGGTAAACTGGTCAATTAGCAAGAACTTATTTAAAATTAAGACCTTTCTAAAATTTTATCTTATACGTTTAAAGATATATATTTTCATTTATGTTAATGTAAAAAAATAATAATTTTCAGTGGCGGCTTGTAGCTAAAATTAGTGGAGGTGCTGCTTCAGAAATTTTTTAGCCATTGTTTTAATATTGTGTAAAACGAAACAAGCATATAAAAAGAAAACTTATACATAAACTTGATAAAATCATAAACATAAGCACAACACACGTCGCTGAGTCAAAAAGAAACACTACCTTACACTTGCACAACAGGGTCGGCACTGCGTCAGCGACAGTGCTCTCTCTAGCTAGCATGCAGCGTCTTAACGTGGACATGTGCGCATGAGCACAACAGCTAAACACTGAGTCGCTAGAACTGTGAAGCGCACAGTTCCAGACAAGGATTTTTGTCATTTTTTCATGTACTAGGGAATGGCTACTGACATTAAGCTTAAGGATTATATAATGTACAAGTATAATGAAAGAATTAAAGAAAAAAAAACTCATTATATTGAATGTTATCGATAATATCGAGTGAAAATAGGGGGCGCTGCAGTTCCACAGTACCTATACACGAGCCTCTACTGATAATTTTGTACCAAAGGAGCCTTAGAAAACTTACCTAACCTTATTATAGCAAGCGCAATTTAATTTAGCTTAATCCAATTAAATATATTTAGATAAGTTTACAGTAATTTAATAATAAGCAAACTCAGAATTATTTTTGCGAAATTATTGCATACACAAATTTTCGCTTGCCTTATTCGGCAAGAATAGCATTGCTATTTAAGCCAAAATTACAAGTTTTACCTATTCGGCACGACATATATATATATATATATATATATATGTATCAATGAAATCACGAAACAAGTGATTTTGAATCATTAACAGAACTGTGGTTTGGCCAGGACTCAATCCTGCATTCCCATGCCCAGCCCTGTGTGAACTGAACAAAGTACGCATCACTCTATCCACTGGACCACCATCCTTAAACACCAGGCGCCCAGCAGTACTGAGCGTGTGATCCTGATGCAAGGACATTCGTGGTGATGGAGCCTCAGAGACTAATTTCAACAGCATCCTGTTTGGTGTACCAGCCTTCACCACCAGTCTATATATCAATGAAATCACGTACTATGTTCAGTTCACACAGGGCTGGGCATGGGAACGCAGGATCGAGTCCTGGTCAAGCCGCAGTTCTGTTTGTTTATATTATATTATATTTTATATATATATATATATATATATATATATATATATATATATATATATATATATATATATATATATATATACAGTGGACCCTCGGTTTTCGTTGAAAATTCTATCCAGAATGCTGTTCAAGTGCCGTTACCGAACGAATTTGTTCCCATAAGTACAAATGTAAGTTAGATTAGTCATTTCAGACCCCCAAAAATACACTTACAAAAGCTCTTACAAAAATACACTTACATAATTGTTCGAGTTTGAGTGAACGAAAACCGAAGGTCCACTATATATATATATATATATATATATATATATATATATATATAGTGGACCTTCGGTTTTCGTTCACCTCCAAACTCGAACATTATATATATATATATATATATATATATATATATATATATATATATATATATATATATATATATATATATATAATTATATATATATATATATCTTTTCTTCAAATAAGATTAAGGTTTCAGTATACATGCAAGTAATTAAGAAAGATATTTAAATGATCATAATGTAGATTTAATGTAAGATAACCAGCAGTCAAACACTAAAATGTATTTTTAATCAGTTTTTTCTGATAAATTATTTCTGATGAATTATTTCTGATTATTTCACAGATATCAGTTTAATCAATAAAATTGGAATATATTAAAAAAATACAAAACCTAAAAGCAAGACAAAGCTTCCACTGGTGAAAACACATTAGCACTAAAAGTTTAAACCGATCAGAAGAGGCATTCTCTAGTTATTGCACAGACTCCAACAAAATGAGCACCTAAATTGCCTGAAGCCAAAAAGATTTTTCATCCATTTTATAAGATGAATCAGCCAATAAAGACTAATGCTCTTCACAACTACTGAATTTCAATCAGAGGAAGTGCTAAACCAGAATGGTTCATGCAGCGCGTATGAAGTGTGATGCATTCAGATTCGATTCATGCAAGATGAGGATAGGCACAATTGCTTGGATCAAGAGCCCAAAACTAACATCATCAAACTGATGGATTGATTACATCTATACCTCGCCACTACTGTTTACAATACAGTTTCCTCTGTATTTGACTGATGAAGTCTACCGCGTGGGCGAAACGTTTTAACAATAGACAAACCCAACTGTCGTACATGTGTCTTAATCATCAACTTATATTTTAAAACATTTTCAAAAAACATGAAGGCAATATAAAGCAATTTCGAAATTAAAACCGGCAAAATGGCGCTTACACTCCAATAGCACTCACAGCCTTTTACTAAGAAGGCAGATCACAAGTGACTCTCCAGTTACCCCCGGAAACAAATCTTTCTTTGGTTACCCCCGGAAACAAATCTTTCTTCGGTTACCCCCCGGAAACAAATCTTTCTTCGGTTACCCCCGGAAACAAATCTTTCTCCAGTTACCCCCGGAAACAAATCTTTCTTCAGTTACCCCCCGGAAACAAATCTTTCTCCAGTTACCCCCCGGAAACAAAATCTTTCTCCAGTTACCCCCCGGAAACAAAATCTTTCTCCAGTTACCCCCTGGAAACAAAATCTTTCTCCAGTTACCCCGGAAACAAAATCTTTCTCCAGTTACCCCCGGAAACAAAATCTTTCTCCAGTTACCCCCGGAAACAAAATCTTTCTCCAGTTACCCCGGAAACAAAATCTTTCTCCAGTTACCCCCGGAAACAAAATCTTTCTCCAGTTACCCCCGGAAACAAAATCTTTCTCCAGTTACCCCCGGAAACAAAATCTTTCTCCAGTTACCCCGGAAACAAAATCTTTCTCCAGTTACCCCCGAAACAAAATCTTTCTCCAGTTACCCCGGAAACAAAATCTTTCTCCAGTTACCCCGGAAACAAAATCTTTCTCCAGTTACCCCCCGAAACAAAATCTTTCTCCAGTTACCCCCCGGAAAAAAAATCTTTCTCCAGTTACCCCCGGAAACACCTGTGCAACACTGTCCACGGGACACCCACGCAAACAATCCTTTGACTCGTGTAAAATACAGTACACCAGCGTTGAAAATTTAAAACCTATCGAATAAGGCGTTCTCGAGCTATAAATGAAAAATATTTGGAGAAATAAACAGAGGATGTTGCTGTGGAATGTTGAGAAAATAGGAAAGTCTATCAGTGTTTAATTTAATAACGCCATTAAAACGCGAACTTTTCTTTTTTCTCACTGATGTTTTATTTAAAATTCTCTACAATCCCAAAGATAAAACATTTTATTTTTATTTTTAAGAAAATTAAAGTTGATAAAATTCGTTAAAAAAATGGCAAACTGGTACCTACAAAAATACTTCCACTTACGGCACACCAACGTTTAAACCCGATCAGAAGAGGCATTCTGTAGGTATTACATGGGAAACAATTTACACAACTCAAAGTGAGCGCCAAGCTTAGTTTCAATAAAATCTCACGAACGGAGAAAGTTTAAAGCCCATCAGAAGAGGCATTCTCCAGTAATTTATCTGATTGCAACAATTCCACGTTTTAACGAATCAGTAAAATTTCCAACTTGCAGCTACTCATCCTTCTTAGATAATATATCATAATTAATATTTAGAAGGTGTTCTTAAGTTATTATACATAAATATCAATATCTAAAGAAGAAAATTGGAAAATGTGACTTATGTCACCCAATAAATCTTGTGTTCAGGACACCACACCAGTGGAGACAATTTGAAGCCGATCAGATAAGTCATTCTCCAGTTATGGCAAGGATTCCAACGATTCCAAGTGAGATTAGATGCGCTGGACAGACAACTAAAGTCAGTTCCTGACCAGCCGGGCTGTGGCTCCTACGTTGATTTACGTGGGGCCAGCAGTAACAGCCTGGTTACTCCGAGGCCTGGTCACGGACCGGAAACCTCCTCCAGGTATACTCCAGGTAATACTACATCAACAAATTTACTTGCACTCAAAGAAAAAAAAAAGAATAGTTACTATCCTGGCCCCTAAACTGCAGCAGCCATTAAATATTGACGATTTTCAGAAGAGTTAAACGCTATTAAACGTTAGTGAACAGGAATAAAGATTTCCCACTGATTTACACACAAAATTATAAAATCTAGACCAACACATCTGAATTCCACTCTCCACTGTCGTCGTATTTATTAGCAGCGTTTTCGAACGTGTGTAACTCCGACACTGAGGATTTTAGAAGTCATCTGACCCTTTCCAGGAGGCTGGGAATACGTTCAACAACTTTGTTTATGGTTAAGACACATGTGCAACACTTGCGTATCTTTACTGATAAAACGTTTCATCAATAATTATACCCAACTGTTGAACATGAGTCTTAATCTTTAACTTCTCGGAATTTTGGAAAATTTAAAGAAGATGAGACAGTAACAATATATAAAATGGTGCATAATTATCCAATATCGGTAAAAATCTTTCCAATGCGCATAAGAAAGCAATCAACAAAGAAAGCCAGGGATAATCAAAGCTCCCAGGAACGACTATGAATATCGGACAAACTGACAGAAACTTCAAGACTAGAATCATTGAGCACAAGAGATCTATAAGGAAATATGCAGCATTGTTGCAACAGGCATGATGCGTTTATGCAGAAAATCACGGCCTTTGTAGCTGTCACGAATTTCATCATCTCACAAAGACGATGAAAGCCTCCGGGCACAGACAAAAATATACAGATGTGAGTCATTTTAAGTATTACGTACCGAAGTATATTATATATAAAATTCAGCAGTGTGCCACCACATTGCTCATCCACACTCACACACCACGGTTTCAGGGACGGGAAATCCTGTGTCACGAACCTACTGGAGTTTTATGACAAGGTAACGGAAGTAATACACGAGAGAAAGGGGTGGGTAGATTGCATTTTCTTTGACTGCAAGGCCTTCGACACACTTCTTCACAAGAGATTAGTGCAAAAGCTACAGGATCAGGCGCGCATAACAGGAAAGGCACTGCAATGGATCAGATAATACCTGACTGGGAGGCAACAACGAGTCATGGTACGTGACGAGGTGTCAGAGTGGGCGCCTGTGATGAGCGGGGTTCCACAGGGTCAGTTTTAGGACCAGTGCTGTTTTTGGTATATGTGAATGACATGACGGAAGAGATAGATGATGTGAAGTTAATGAGGAGAATTAAATCGGATGAGGATCAGGCAGGACTACAAAGGGATCTGGACAGGCTGAAAGCCTCGTCCAGCAACTAGCTCCTCGAATTTAACCCCACCAAATGCAAAGTTATGAAGATCGAGGAAGGGCAAAGAAGACCGCAGACAGAGTATAGGCTAAGTGGCCAAAGACTGCAAACCTCACTCAAGGAAAAGGATCTTGGGGTGAGTATAATACCGAGCACATCTCCTGAGGCGCACATCAAACAAATAACTGCTGCAGCATATGGGCACCTGGCAAACCTAGGAAGGAATCGTTCAAGACTCTGTACACCGTGTACGTCAGGCCCATGTTGGAGTATGCCGCCTCAGTTTGGAACCCACACCAGTTCAAACACGTCAAGAAATTAGAGAAAGTGCAAAGGTTTGAAACAAGATTATTCCCAGAGCTAAGGGAAATGTCCTAGAAAGAAAGGTTAAGAGAAATCGGCCTGACGACACTGGAGGACAGGAGAGTTAGGGGAGACACGATAACGACATATAAAATACTGCAAGGAATTGACAAGGTGGACAGAAACAGGATGTTCCAGAGATGGCACACAGAAACAAGGGGTCACAGTTGGAAGTTGAGGACTCAGATGAGTTAGAGGGATGTTAGGAAGTACTTCTTCAGTCATAGAGTTGTCAGGAAGTGGAACAGTCTGGAAAGTGATGTAGTGAGGCAGGAATCATACATAGTTTTAAGACGAGGTTTGATAAATCCCATGGAGCATGGAGTGACAGGACCTATTAGCTATCAGTGAAGTTGTGGGGCCAGGAGCTATGACTCGACCTCTGCAACAACAAATAGGTGAGTACACAGACTCTGATGCTGAATTTGCAGGTTCGAATCCTCCTGTGAACTGAGAGATAATATTTGTGTGTGTATATATATATATATATATATATATATATATATATATATATATATATATATATATATATATATATTATATAGGATCGGGTCCACCTCTGGTACAAATTGTGGGACCCATAGCCTCGGAGAAGTGGATAAAAAGGCTTCAAGGAAGAATATTTGGATTTCTTCCTGAAGCCATTTGAATATTCCACTTCCCCTACCACCCCATCTTATATTTTTTTTTTACCAATAGGTATATTTTATTACATAATATGGTACAAAAAGATTTAAGAGATACATTGTTGATATAAAGATGGCATATACAGTACACGAGGAGTGAGAGATACATGTCTAGTACATATTGTTACATGTTTGTCACTGATTATAATGCAAAAATCTCATCCAGCTTCTCTGAGCTGGGGCGCGTGCCCATAATACAGCATGCATTACCCCTCTGAACAGCAGCGCTGAGTCGCTGGAACAGAAAACTAGCTGCCCTGGGATCCCTAGTTACCCTGTTGAGTCTTTTGCCCAGCTCCTTGAGGAACTTAGATGCACTCTTTTCCCATGAGCCAAGGGTCTCTGAGCCTATGGGAACAAACATATAATGATGGGCAAGTTCTCCATATTTTCTCGACTTCTGGGAATCCCTGAAGGTGGCAGCTGCCCCTCCTTCCTCCCTGGTGTATTGGAGATAGGTGTCAGCCAAGGTAGATGCACATGTGAAGTCCCACACCACCTGCTTGCCGTCTGTCCAGGCTTGAAGGGTGATACCATCTGGACGCTTTTGGCTACCATTAGATCTGCATAGTTGGGGTGGCTTCCTTACTGCTGAGCATCCGGCTGTTGTGAGGCTCCTCTTGATAATGTTATTAACCTTTTCATGTCTTGCAATCTTTCCCTCGGATTTACGACACACAAGACAATGGTACCCGAATCGGTCTGCTGCTTCACTGCCACAAATACACCTGTGTTCGGCGAGAATAGGGGCGGCAAGTCGAAGGGCAACAATAATGCGGATGGTCTGTGGGTCGAGGCGTGTGCCAAGGCTGGAGTTGGGAACAGCCAAAAGAAAGTCCCCTGCATGAGGAGCTCTCGCTGCAAGAAGGCGGGCTCTATCCTTCCCTGACACACTCTGAAGCATTGCTGAGGCTATATTCTCTACTATTGGGCTATCCCAGTGAGACTGTTTGTAAATATTGGGGGGGAGCAGGCCTGGTTTCAGAGCCTGTTAGATTATCCCAGATCCTGGCTCCATCAACGAACTTTTGGACATGGATTCCAATCGTGTCCTTAAGATGTTCAGGGAGAATTGGTGCTACAAGCCCTCTGGATGCAATGCATGAAGACAGGAAAGCAGGAAGAGCAATCTGAGATGACTTGCGGACACCAATGCCTCCTAGTCTGACTGGGAGTGTAGCTTGGTCCCACTGTCCATCTTCTAGAGTAAGGTTAAGTACTTTAGTAAAGATCTGCCTCAGGATACTGTCATATTCGTGCAGTATAGGGTTATCATATGAAGGAGCACATCTTAGGAAATATGTCAACCTGGGCAGACTCAAGCATTTTGTGAGAAGGTACAAGGCATCATGGGTGTTAAGATTGCCTATTCGTTGTTCCATTCTCCTCAATTCTTCCAGTTTCTTCCTGAGAATTGTGTCAATGGCATCGCTTCCCAGAGGTGCTCCAAGCAAGACACTATTATGCCTAGCATTGTAAAAATCTCTAGTTGTGTCGATGCATGCAGGGGATGAGATGAAAAGCTGTAAGCCACCTGCCTGAAAGCTGGCTGCCTTGGATCAACGTCTAGCGTGAGCTGGACGCCAAGGTATTGTCCAGGGTGGTACGGTCGGCAAAGCAATGAGAACCTTGTCACAAGGTTCGTAGGTTCGAGTCTCCGTCGGCCAGAGATCACTGTTTGTGAATATTTCGCCTGCTCTTGCGAATTCCTAGCATATATATATATATATATATATATATATATATATATATATATATATATATATATATATATATATATATATATATATATATATATATATACATACACATCCTTGAGAAGGTTTGAATATTTCGCTTCTACAATCGCCATCTTTTATAAATGCTCAAATAGGTATACTTTATTATACAATATGGTACACAACGTTTATAGAACGCATTAATGATACAAATATGTTAGAGTACACAATACACAAGTCTTGAGGGCTTCAAGTGCCTATTAAAAATGGGACACGTAAGCGAGATACAACAGGCATTACCCCTCTAAAGTGCAACCCTGAGATGCTAGAACAGAAAAGAATCTGCTCTGGGATCCCTAGTTGCCCTGATGAGTCTTTTACCAAGCTCCTTTGTAAATGGTTCAAGTCGGACCGAAACGTCGTCGTAAGCTCCTCTATCCTATGTACGGGTTATTTGTGTATTTTCCTATATGCCAAAGAACTCTCAACCTTTGCGGAAACAGTGGAATATAAACACTACAGAGGTGCCAGGGTCAGTGGAATATAAACACTACAGAGGTGCCAGTGTCAGTGGAATATAAACACTACAGAGGTACCAGTGTCAGTGGAATATAAACACTACAGAGGTGCCAGTGTCAGAGGAATATAAACACTACAGAGGTGCCAGTGTCAGAGGCATATAAACACTACAAAGGTGCCAGTGTCAGAGGAATATAAACACTACAGAGGTGCCAGTGCCAGAGGAAAATAAACACTACAGAGGTGCCAGTGCCAGAGGAATATAAACACTACAGAGGTGCCAGTGCCAGAGGAATATAAGCACTACAGAGGTGCCAGTGTCAGAGGAATATAAACACTACAGAGGTGCCAGTGCCAGAGGAATATAAACACTACAGAGGTGCCAGTGTCAGAGGAATATAAACACTACAGAGGTGCCAGTGCCAGAGGAATATAAACACTACAGAGGTGCCAGTGTCAGAGGAATATAAACACTACAGAGGTGCCAGTGTCAGAGGAATATAAACACTACAGAGGTGCCAGTGTCAGAGGAATATAAACACTACAGAGGTGCCAGTGTCAGAGGAATATAAACACTACAGAGGTGCCAGTGTCAGAGGAATATAAACACTACAGAGGTGCCAGTGTCAGAGGAATATAAACACTACAGAGGTGCCAGTGTCAGAGGAATATAAACACTACAGAGGTGCCAGTGTCAGAGGAATATAAACACTACAGAGGTGCCAGTGTCAGAGGAATATAAACACTACAGAGGTGCCAGTGCCAGAGGAATATAAACACTACAGAGGTGCCAGTGTCAGAGGAATATAAACACTACAGAGGTGCTAGTGTCAGTGGAATATAAACACTACAGAGGTGCTAGTGTCAGTGGAATATAAACACTACAGAGGTGCCAGTGTCAGAGGAATATAAACACTACAGAGGTGCCAGTGTCAGAGGAATATAAACACTACAGTGTCAGAGGAATATAAACACTACAGTGTCAGAGGAATATAAACACTACAGTGTCAGAGGAATATAAACACTACAGAGGTTCCATTGTCAGTGGAATATATACACTACAGAGGTGCCAGGGTCAGAGGAATATAAACACTACAGAGGTGCCAGTGTCAGATGAATATAAACACTACAGAGGTGCCAGTGTCAGAGGAATATAAACACTACAGAGGTGCCAGTGTCAGAGGAATATAAACACTACAGAGGTAACAGTGTCAGTGGAATATAAACACTACAGAGGTTCCAGTGTCAGTGGAATATAAACACTACAGAGATGCCAGGGTCAGAGGAATATAAACACTACAGAGGTGCCAGTGTCAGAGGAATATAAACACTACAGAGGTGCCAGTGTCAGTGGAATATAAACACTACAGAGGTGCCAGTGTCAGTGGAATATAAACACTACAGAGGTGCCAGTGTCAGTGGAATATAAACACTACAGAGGTGACAGTGTCAGAGGAATATAAACACTACAGAGGTGCCAGTGTCAGAGGAATATAAACACTACAGAGGTGACAGTGTCAGAGGAATATAAACACTACAGAGGTGACAGTGTCAGAGGAATATAAACACTACAGAGGTGCCAGTGTCAGAGGAATATAAACACTACAGAGGTGCCAGTGTCAGAGGAATATAAACACTACAGAGGTGCCAGTGTCAGAGGAATATAAACACTACAGAGGTGTCACAGATCAAATTACAGAAAATAAAATAAATAGAAAATTGTTGCAATTTAATTAACAGAAATAAATAAATAAATAAGTTGATCTCTCTTCTTTGTCAGTCACTTTCTAAAGTCAAGAGAGTCATAGTGAGACTGGCCTGGTGGCTAAAGCTCTCGCTTCACACGGCGAGTGTCTGGGTTCGATTCCCAGCGAGGGTAGAAACATTAGGCGTGTTACTTTACACCGGATGTCTATGTTCACCCATCAGTAAAATGGGTACCTAGGCTTTCTTACCTTGTTTATCTCTCTCCAAAAATTTTTCTTGTTTTCAGCAAAATTTCTTGACAGAGCCTCTCCCATTCTTTCATCTGCTCTTCTTTTGCACTCTCTCACCACTCTCTTTACATTTCTTTTACTCTCCATATACTCTGCTCTTCTATTAACACTTCTGTTTTGTAAAAACCTCTCATAAGCTACCTTTTTCTCTTTTATCACACCCTTTACTTCTTCATTCCACCACTCACTCCTCTTTCCTCCTGCACCCACCCTCCTATAGCCACAAACTTCTGCCCCACATTCTAATACTGCATTTTTAAAACTATCCCAACTCTCTTCAACCTCCCCCCCCCCACTACTCCTACTTGCACTAGCCCACATTTCTGCCAATAGTTGCTTATATCTCACCCTAACTTCCTCCTCCCTTAGTTTATACACTTTTACCTCTCTCTTACTTGCTGTTGCCATTTTCTTTTTGTCCCATCTACCTTTTACTCTAACTGTAGCTACAACTAAATAATGATCCGATATATCCGTTGCCCCTCTATAAACATGTACATCCTGAAGCCTACCCATCAACCTTTTATCCACCAATACATAATCTAACAAACTATTTTCATTACGTGCTATATCATACCTTGTATACATGTACATGTAATTGTAGAAATATATTATAATATACTTACATACCTGGAAATTTTATGCCAAATTGTGTAAGGAGGCTTTTCTGCATAACAAAAATATAAGCTCACAAAACTGATAAGACACCCCAACTCTATCAGGTAAAATTTTAAAACGTATACCATGTCCAAAATGTTGTCACAATATCAGTCACGACTAGAATCTGAGACGTGAAAAAAATGTAATTCAAGGTAGAAAGTATTACAATGTGTGATATGCAAAGACAAGTCTAAGATTTAGTGCGGAAATATAATGCTTCTCACAGATATCAAAACAATTATGACAAAAATACGGATGCTTTAGAAGAAAATAAAAATATACAGATAAACACACTTGCCACAGCTACACATCATCCTTAACAGACTATACCACACTAAGCATGAATGTCCCATCAGAAGACACAGAAATTTTGCAATAACTCAAGAAATAAGTCTTACAGATGGCAACATATAAAACCATGATGTTCAATGGTGAGAAATTCCAATTGTTCAGATATGGAAAGAATGAAAAAAGTCCAAAGGAACACTGAGTACAAGGTCCAGAAGAACCATCTCATTAACAAGAGGAATAAGTAAAATTCTTAGGTATACAAATATCACATCACCTTTTTGTAGAGAGCACATACTGGCAAGTGCCCCATTGGCCATGAAGATGAGATGGATAACGAGAACTTTTACATTAAGAATTATTATGCCACTGGTGATGCTCAAGTAATGATGGGATACAACAAAACAGAGTTGGTGAAAATTTGATTAGGGTTGAAAATTAACAATCATCGCAATATTAATACTAATGTTGAGAATGCCGAGCTTTTGTTGAATATTGCAGATAACTAACCAACAAGAAAGTTAGCCTGAGGCTTCTGTGAATGTTAATGCTAGACTGCCAACCCCTTATTAACTTCATTAATTTATTTGAATCTATTAAAAAACACACATTAAACTATATTTACCGAGACTGACAGACTGAACAACTTCAGTAATGGGTTAAGACAAATTTTAAGATAGGCTGAATTTGAGTGGAAGATGCCTGGCACGGCTGGCTGGTAGGCTTACTGCACTGCATCTTCTCTTATGTATTCCAGACGTGTTTGCATATTTAAAGACTTTGTCCCAAGTGGTTAAGTATTGCTTGATATGGGTCTTTTGTTACAACGAAAATATTCGAGTTATTTCTGTACTGTTAAACGTGAGTTATTTGTGTACTCACTTATATGTGGTTGCAAAGGTCGATTCATAGCTGTTGGCCCTGTGTATAATATATAATATATATATATATATATATATATATATATATATATATATATATATATATATATATATATATATATATATATGAGTTTGTTAGGGTATAAAAAGAAGGAAATTAAAGGTGAATATAGGAAAGAAAAGGTGATGAGAATAAAAAAATTAGGTAACGGAAGATTGGATATCAGATTGGAGGGAGAGAGTATGGACGAGGTGACTGTATACAGATATCTGGGAGTGGGTGTGTCAGCAGATGGGTCTATGAAAGATGAGGTGAATCATAGAACTGACGTGGGGAAAAAGGTGAGTGGTACACTGAGGAGTCTGTGGAGACAACACTCTTACATGGGTGTGAGGCATGGGTTGTGAATGTTGCAACAAGGAGAAGGCTGGAGGCAGTGGAGATGTCGTGTCTGAGGGCAATGTGTGGTGTGAATATAATGCAGAGAATCCGTAGTTTGGAGATTAGGAGGTGGTGTGTGATTGCCAAAACTATTATCGAGAGGGCTGAGGAGGGGTTGTTGAGGTGGTTCGGACATGTAGAGGATGGAACAAAATAGAATGACTTCGAGAGTTTATAAATCTGTAGTGGAGGGAAGGCGAGGTAGGAGTCGGCCTAGGAAATATTGGAGGGAGTAAAAGAGGTTTTGTGTGTGAGGGGCTTGGACTTCCAGCAAGCATGCGTGAGCGAATTGAGACAAATGGTTTTTAGTACTTGACGTGCTGTTGGTGTGTGAGCAAGGTAACATATTTATGAAGGGATTCAGGGAAACCGGCAGGCCGGACTTGAGTCTTGGAGATAGGAAGTACAGTGTCTGCGCTCTGAAGGAGGGGTGTTAATATTGCAGTTTTATAACTGTAGTGTAAGCACGCCTCTGGCAAGACAGTGATGGAGTGAATGATGGTGAAGGTAACTCATGGAATGGGTGGGCGAGCGAGTGGTAAGACTCCAGACCTGTGCATAAGCCACTGGGCCAGCTGGCTACAATAAAATTCATCCAGTGAGGTATATTTATACACCATAGGGAGGTTAGCATGGGCCACCATTGTGACCACAAATGCAAATTTTTACAGATGAGTCTCCCGCCAGCGTGGCTGGCTGGTACACTCCTCTTTTTTAATACAATTATATAACAGTAGCATTATATATTCCACTACAGCATTATAGCACATCGTATATTCTACTATAGCAACTGCTACAGGGGGTGGTGCCCGCTATAGCAGTTGGTCTTCATTTTCACGAACCCCCCCCCCCCTTCCTTCATATAATTTTTTAATGCATTCTCAAAAGTTCTCTTATTTAAATAGAAAAACTGAGAGACTAGTTTTCGTTAACTTTATTATTTTTTACTATTGAAGAAAGTCTGTATAAGAAGCAAATACACGACTGGCGACTCTTGAGAGTTTCAGCCGTGGCAGTCAAGTTGCAGCCTGTGACAGTCAAGTTGCAGCCTGTGGCAGTCAAGTTGCAGCCGTGGCAGTCAAGTTGCAGCCTGTGGCAGTCAAGTTGCAGCCTGTGGCAGTCAAGTTGCAGCCGTGGCAGTCAAGTTGCAGCCTGTGGCAGTCAAGTTACAGCCGTGGCAGTCAAGTTGCAGCCGTGACAGTCAAGTTGCAGTCGTGACAGTCAAGTTGCAGCCGTGGCAGTCAGTGTTGTCAAGTTATAGCAGCTAGGCTAGGCCACAACTCACACCAGCCCAGATTATTAAATATAATAATGATAATGTAACTGGTGTTAGCTGTGAGTATATCCAGACCTTTAATTAAATGTTGATAATTACCTTTTGTTGTGTATGGCTGTTGTAGCGTCTCTCAATGTGTATTAAAATTAGTGAAGAAGCCGCTTGGCTGCAACTACAAGACGTTATACGGTCATTCGGACACAATTCGTTCAACCAATCAGCTCGAAGCGAGAAAATGCAATCTCGCCAGGGCAAAAAATATATATGAGATTAAAATAAATGTAATCACTTTTAGTGGAATTTTACATTTCCAATGACGTAGTTACGACTTAAATTTTCAATTATCTGTGGCGAGCGAGACCCTCCTCCCCCCCCCCACTCCCTCTCCTCCATGAAAATCAAAATAAGAACATACAGACACATGTTAAAGCCATTCCTTACTTTAGCTCTAGGTTCGAGCCCTTCCCTGGAAATGACTCAGACAATATCCCGAGGGGGGTACAGCCCCCTTTCCCCTGGGTTAAGACCCGTTTCTATAACATATACGTATAGCACCGTCCTTTCATAAGCTCCTCAATATATTCCCCGGTCATATTACGTTTGTATGTTCTTTCTTCCAATAAGAATTTAACTGGACAAAATGAACAATAAAAAACAAAAATCATGAACGCCACACACACACACACAAAAAAAAAAAAACAATAAAAAAATATACGAATAAAACTACAATATAATCCGACATCTGTGAAATTTAATAAAGGCTACATTGAGCAAACCAAAAATGTGTAAACCAGAGATTTAATACCAAACTCAGAGTGGAGAGAGAGAATACGAGTGCAAGAAATTATTGACACAAATATAATAAACGAGCAGCAGAGAGCCAACGTTGAAGCACAAATCAACATGGCATGATTCAATTATAAACAAATACCGTGAAAAACGAAAAAGTTTTATTAATATAAATACTATATATATATTATATATATATATATATATATATATATATATATATATATATATATATATATATATATGTCGTGCCGATTAGGTAAAACTGGTCAATTAGCAAGAACTCATTTAAAATTAAGTACTTTCTAAAATTTTCTCTTATACGTTTAAAGATATATTTTTTTCATTTATGTTAATGTAAAAATTTTTAATTTTGTACCAAGAGAAACTTTGAAAACCTACCTAACCTTATTACAACAAGCGCAATTTAATTTAGCCTAACCCAACTAAATATGTTTTAGATACGTTAACATTAATTTAATAATAAACAAACACAATGAAATATATTTTTTTCGTTAGGTTCAGAATGATTTTTGCGAAATTATTGCATACACAAATTTTTGCTTGTCTTTTATGGCAAGAAGAGCATTGCTATTTAAGCCAAAATCGCAAGTTTTACCTAATCAGCACGACATATATATATACATATATATATTCAACAAATCGGTTGTCTCCCACCGAGGCAGGGTGACCCAAAAAGAAAGAAAATCCCCAAAAAGAAAATACTTTCATCATCATTCAACACTTTCACCACACTCATACATAATCACTGTCTTTGCAGAGGAGCTCAGATACGACAGCTGAGAATAGTCCCTCCCAGCTGTCACTATCTCAGACCCCTCCTTTAAAAGTGCAGGCATTGTACTTCCCATATCCAGGACTCAAGTCCAACTAAATCAATTAACTGGTTTCCCTGAATCCCTTCACAAAATGTTACCCTGCTCACACTCCAACAGATCGTCATGTCCCAAAAACCATTCGTCTCCATTCACTCCTATCTAACACGCTCACACATGCTTGCTGGAAGTCCAAGCCCTCGCCCACAAAACCTCCTTTACCCCTTCCCTCCAACCTTTTCTAGGACGACCCCTACCCCGCCTTCCTTCCCCTACAGATTTATACGCTCTCCAAGTCATTCTACTTTGATCCATTCTCTCTAAATGACCAAACCACCTCAACAACCCCTCTTCAGCCCTCTGACAAATACTTTTAGTAACTCCACACCTTCTCCTAATTTCCACATTCCGAATTTTCTGCATAATATTTACACCACACATTGCCCTTAGACAGGACATCTCCACTGCCTCCAGCCTCCTCCTCGCTGCAGCATTTGCAACCCATGCTTCACACCCATATAAGAGTGTTGGTACCACTATACTTTCGTACATTCCCTTCTTTGCCTCCATGGATAACGTTTTTGTCTCCACAGATACCTCAATGCACCACTCACCTTTTTCCTTCATCAATTCTATGGTTAACCTCATCCTTCATAAACCCATCCGCTGACACGTCAACTCCCAAATATCTGAAAACATTTACTTCTTCCATAATCCCTCTCTCCAATGTGATATCCAATTTTTCTTTATTTAAATCGTTTGATACCCTCATCACCTTACTCTTATCTATGTTCACTTTTAACTTTCTACCTTTACACACTCTCCCAAACTCGTCCACTAACCTTTGCAACTTTTCTTTAGAATCTCCCATAAGCACAGTATCATCAGCAAAAAGTAACTGTGTCAACTCCCATTTTGCATTTAATTCTCCATAATTTAATCCCACCCCTCTCCCCAACACCCTAGCATTTACTTCTTTTACAACCCCATCTATAAATATATTAAACAACCATGGTGACATTACACATCCCTGTCTAAGACCTACTTTTACCGGGAAGTAATCTCCTCTCTCCTACACACCCTAACCTGAGCCTCACTATCCTCATAAAAACTCTTTACAGCCTTCAGTAACTTACTACCTATTCCATACACTTGCAACATTTGCCACATTGCTCCCCTATCCACTCTATCATATGCTTTTCTAAATCCATAAATGCAATAAAAACTTCTCTACCTTTATCTAAATACTGTTCACATATATGCTTCACTGTAAACACTTGATCTACACATCCCCTACCCACTCTAAAACCTCCTTGCTCATCTGCAATCCTACTCTCTGTCTTACCTCTAATTCTTTCAATAATAACCCTGCCATACACTTTACCTGGTATACTCAGTAAACCTATTCCCTATAATTTTTACACTCTCTTTATCCCCTTCCCTTTATATAAAGGAACTATACATGCTCTCTGCCAATCCCTAGGTACCTTCCCCTCTTTCATACATTTATTAAACAAAAATACCAACTACTCCAGCACTATTTTCCCCCTGCTTTTAACATTTCTGTCATGATCCCGTCAGTTCCAGCTGCTTTACCCCCTTTCATTCTACGTAATGCCTCACGCACCTCCCCCACACTCACATCCTGCTCTTCTTCACTCCTAAACGATGTTGTACCTCCCTTGCCAGTACATGAAATTACCGCCTCCCTTTTTTCATCGACATTTAAAAGTTCCTCAAAATATTCCCGCCATCTACCCAATACCTCCAGCTCCCCATCTACTAACTCCCCTACTCTGTTTTTAACTGAGAAATCCATTCGTTCCCTAGGCTTTCTTACCTTGTTTATCTCACTCCAAAATTTTTTCTTGTTTTCAGCAAAATTTCTTGACAGAGCCTCCCCCATTCTTTCATCCGCTCTTCTTTTGCACTCTCTCACCACTCTCTTCACCTTTCTTTTACTCTCCATATACTCTGCTCTTCTATTAACACTTCTGTTTTGTAAAAACCTCTCATAAGCTACCTTTTTCTCTTTTATCACACCCTTTACTTCTTCATTCCACCACTTACTCCTCTTTCCTCCTGCACCCACCCTCCTATAGCCACAAACTTCTGCCCCACATTCTAATACTGCATTTTTAAAACTATCCCAACTCTCTTCAACCCCCTCACTACTCATACTTGCACTAGCCCACCTTTCTGCCAATAGTTCCTTATATCTCACCCTAACTTCCTCCTCCCTTAGTTTATACACTTTTACCTCTCTCTTACTTGCTGTTGCCATTTTCTTTTTGTCCCATCTACCTTTTACTCTAACTGTAGCTACAACCAAATAATGATCTGATATATCTGTTGCCCCTCTATAAACATGTACATCCTGAAGCCTACCCATCAACCTTTTATCCACCAATACATAATCCAACAAACTACTTTCCTTACGTGCTATATCATACCTTGTATATTTATTTATCCTCTTTTTCATAAAATATGTATTACTTATTACCAAACCTCTTTCTACACATAGCTCAATTAATGGTTCCCCATTTACATTTACCCTTGGCACCCCAAATTTACCTACTACTCCCTCCACAACATTTTTACCAACTTTAGCATTAAGATCCCCAACCACAATTACTCTCTCACTTGGTTCAAAACTCCCCACACACTCACTCAACATTTCCCAAAATCTCTCTCTCCTCTACACTTCTCTCTTCTCCAGGTGCATAAACACTTACTATAACCCACTTTTCACATCCAACCTTTATTTTACTCCACATAATCCTTGAATTTATTCATTTATATTCCTTCTTTACCTGCCATAACTGATTATTCAACATTATTGCCACTCCTTCTTTAGCTCTAACTCTATTTGAAACCCCTGACCTAATCCCATTTATTTCTCCCCACTGAAACTCTCCTACCCCCTTCAGCTTTGTCTCACTTAAAGCCAGGACATCCAGCTTCTTTTCATTCATAACATCTACAATCATCCCTTTCTTATCATTCGCACAACATCCACGCACATTCAAACATCCCACTTTGACGGTTTTTCTTCTTCTTCTTTTTAGTAAGCTATACAGGAAAAGGGGTTACTAGCCCATTGTTCCCGGCATTTTAGTTGACTTTTACAACACGCATGGCTTACGGAGGAAAGATTCTTATTCCACTTCCCCATGGATATGAAAGGAAAAGCAATAAGAACAAGAACTATTACGATAAAATCAAAGAAAACTCAGATGAGTGTGTATACATAAACGTGTACATGTTTGCGTAGTGTGACCTAAGTGTAAGTAGAATTAGCAAGACGTACCTGAAATCTTGCATGTTTATGAGACAGAAAAAAGACACCAGCAATCCTACCATCATGTAAAACAGTTTCAGGTTTCTGTTTCACAGTCACCTGGCAGGATGGTAGTACCTCCTGGGTGGTTGCTGTCTACCAACCTACTACCTCTATATATATATATATATATATATATATATATATATATATATATATATATATATATATATATTTTGTCGTGCCGATTAGGTAAAACTTGCGATTTTGGCTTAAATAGCAACGCTCACCTTGCCATATAAGACAAGTGAAAATTTGTGTATGCAATAATTTCGCCAAAATCATTCTGAACATAACGAAAAAATATATTTCATTGTGTTTGTTTATTATTAAATTAATGTTAACGTATCTAAAATATATTTAGTTGGGTTAGGCTAAATTAAATTGTGCTTGTTGTAATAAGGTTAGGTAGGTTTTCAAAGTTTCTCTTGGTACAAAATTATAAATTCTTACATTAACATAAATGAAAAAAATATATCTTTAAACGTATAAGAATTTTTTTTAGAAAGGACTTAATTTTAGATGAGTTCTTGCTAACTGACCAGTTTTACCTAATCGGCACGACATATATATATATATATATATATATATATATATATATATATATATGTTGCAGTTTTATAACTGTAGTGTAAAGCACCCCTCTGGCAAGACAGTGATGGAGTGAATGATGATGAAAGTTTTTCTTTTTCAGGCCACCCTGCCTTGGTGGGAATCGGCCGATGTGTTAATAAATATATATATATATATATATATATATATATATATATATATATATTTTTTTTTTTCAACAAGTCGGCCGTCTCCCACCGAGGCAGGGTGACCCAAAAAGAAAGAAAATCCCCAAAAAGAAAATACTTTCATCATCATTCAACACTATCACCACACACATACATAATCACTGTCTTTGCAGAGGAGCTCAGATACGACAGCTGAGAATTGGTCTCCCAGCTGTCACTATCCCAGTCCCCTCCTTTAAAGTGCAGGCATTGTACTTCCCATTTCCAGGACTCAAGTCCAACTAAATCAATTAACTGGTTTCCCTGAATCCCTTCACACAATGTTACCCTGCTCACACTCCAACAGATCGTCATGTCCCAAAAAACATTCGTCTCCATTCACTCCTATCTAACACGCACACACATGCTTGCTGGAAGTCCAAGCCCCTCGCCCACAATACCTCCTTTACCCCTTCCCTCCAACCTTTTCTAGGACGACCCCTACCCCGCCTTCTTTCCCCTACAGATTTATACGCTCTCCAAGTCATTCTACTTTGATCCATTCTCTCTAAATGACCAAACCACCTCAACAACCCTTCTTCAGCCCTCTGACAAATACTTTTAGTAACTCCACACCTTCTCCTAATTTCCACATTCCGAATTTTCTGCATAATATTTACACCACACTTTGCCCTTAGACAGGACATCTCCACTGCCTCCAGCCTCCTCCTCGCTGCAGCATTTGCAACCCATGCTTCACACCCATATAAGAGTGTTGGTACGACTATACTTTCGTACATTCCCTTCTTTGCCCCCATGGATAACGTTTTTTTGTCTCCACAGATACCTCAACGCACCACTCACCTTTTTTCCTTCATCAATTCTATGGTTAACCTCATCCTTCATAAACCCATCCGCTGACACGTCAACTCCCAAATATCTGAAGACATTTACTTCTTCCATAATCCCTCTCTCCAATGTGATATCCAATTTTTCTTTATTTAAATCGTTTGATACCCTCATCACCTTACTCTTATCTATGTTCACTATTAACTTTCTACCTTTACACACTCTCCCAAACTCGTCCACTAACCTTTGCAACTTTTCTTTAGAATCTCCTATAAGCACAGTATCATCAGCAAAAAGTAACTGTGTCAACTCCCATTTTGCATTTAATTCTCCAAAATTTAATCCCACCCCTCTCCCCAACACCCTAGCATTTACTTCTTTTACAACCCCATCTATAAATATATTAAACAACCATGGTGACATTACACATCCCTGTCTAAGACCTACTTTTACCGGGAAATAATCTCCCTCTCTCCTACACAACCTAACCTGAGCCTCACTATCCTCATAAAAACTCTTTACAGCCTTCAATAACTTACTACCTATTCCAAACACTTGCAACATTTGCCACATTGCTCCCCTATCTACTCTATCATATGCCTTTTCTAAATCCATAAATGCAATAAAAACTTCTCTACCTTTATCTAAATACTGTTCACATATATGCTTCACTGTAAACACTTGATCTACACATCCCCTACCCACTCTAAAGCCTCCTTGCTCATCTGCAATCCTACTCTCTGTCTTACCTCTAATTCTTTCAATAATAACCCTGCCATACACTTTACCTGGTATACTCAGTAAACTTATTCCCCTATAATTTTTACACTCTCTTTTATATATATATATATATATATATATATATATATATATATATATATATATATATATATATATATTTCTTTCTTTCAACAAATCGGCCGTTTCCACCAAGGCAGGGTGGCCCAAAGAGAAAAACAAAAGTTTATATTTTTAACTTTAGTAATATATATATATATATATATATATATATATATATATATATATATATCTCAGGTCGAAGGAGACTCGAATCTACGAATCTTGGAACAAGGAACGCAGTGCTCTACCACCGTACCACACTGGTCCAATACCTTGGCGCCCAGCTAACGCTAGACGTTAGCTGGGCGCCATGGGAATGAACTTGAGGCGCAGACGAAAATAACAAGGACTGTTCTCCCGCTGAATTTAGGACCATTATACCAGAAAAGGTTGGATCAGCTGTTTTCATTCTTTGCAGATGATGTGAAATTAATGAAAATATAAACCGATGAGGAGAGGGAAAGGCTGCAGATGGATGTGCACAAACTACAAGACTGGTCAAATCAGTGGTTACTGAATTCAACCCAATAAGTGCAACGTTATGAAGGTTTGGGAAGAGGCAAAAATACCGGACACTGAACATAGGCCAGGAGACCAAAGGCTGCAGACCTTAAGCATAGTAACAGACAGATCGCCACAGGCTCTCATGAATACTTCTTTGGCAAATCAATGGGTAGCCTTCATGAATCTCAACGGTTATTCATTATTCTTTATACAACATATGTCTTGAGCATCTTGAAGTACGCTACACCAGCATGGAACCTTCACAGGATAAAGCATAATAAGAAACTGGAGAAGGTGCAGAGGTCTGCAACGAGGCTAGTTCAATAGCTAAGAGAAATTAGATATGAAGAGAGACCAAAGGAATTGACCCTGACGACACTAGTGGACAAAATATCCAGGGAAATCATGATAGCAGCATCTAAATAATTAAGGTAAATAACAGAGGGCATAGTAGGATGTTAAAGGCACAGATTAGTCATAGGGATGTCAGGAAGCATTTCTTCAGCCTCAGGTTGGTCGAGAAATGAAGTGGTGGAGGCATGCTCCACACATAGTTTTAAGAGTAGGTATGAGAGGGCATACGAGGAAGGGGAGTGAGTCTGGAAAGCAGCAAGTTCAGGGGCAAGGACAGGAGCTTAGGCTGGCTCAACCCATGCAACCACATAAACTTAAGAACATATACGTAGGCATGTATGAACACACACACACACGAATATATAGACAAACACGCACATTCCTCTCTCTCTCTCTCTCTCTCTCTCTCTCTCTCTCTCTCTCTCTCTCTCTCTCTCTCTCTCTCTCTCTAATCGGAACAAGTGTCATTAAATTGGAAGTAGGCAAATGAGATCCCCAAATATATAAAAAGAAACATATAAGGGGCACTAAATTACAAACCAGAATCTCTAAAGTGTCAAAAGATCTGGAAAAGATGCCTAAGCCAAGGATATTAGGACACTTGGAGACAAGAAGACTCTTTTCAGAAAACCAGCACGTATTTAGGAATGAAAATCCTGCCTTACAAATTTGTTGGAATTTCCTGACAGTGACAAAGATTAAATAAGACAGGCAGGACTGGGCGGAATTTTTTTTTTTTGGGGGGAGACAGCAATAAAAGCATATGATACTGTACCACACCAAATATTCATTAGAAAAATAAAAGAACAGGCATGAAGATTAGAAGAATTAGAAGAACTGTGGTCAAGGAAAACCTGAATGATAGAAGAGAGTAACAGGAAAGGATAAGACATCAGAATGGGAGAGAGTGACGAGTGGGATACCTCAAGGATCAGTGCTAGGACAATTCCCTATATACGTGAACAAACTTCCAGAGGGAAATGAGATGTATGTGTCGCTTTTTACAGATGATGTAAACTAATGGGACGAAAAAAAAGAAGCCGAGGACAATGATAAACATCTTTAAGACCTCACAAGACTAGAGACGTGGTCAAACAAGTGCCTCCTCTAGTTCGACCAGAAGAAATGCAAGGTCATGCGAATCCCCCGGGAGGCCTGGTCGTGGACCAGGCCGCGGGGGCGTTGATCACCGGAATGCCCTCCAGGTAGACTCCAGGTAGACTGGAAATGGAGAGAGAAGATCGGACACAGAATACAACTTAAACGGACAGAAGCTTCTCTACTGTTATGTATGATAATCTATGTAACTGCATTTGTGTATACCTGAATAAACCTACTTACCGAGTACTCAGTTCTGGAACTGAAACTCAGTTTTGGTACTAGCCTGGTTTGCAACCAAGCAATTACCAGAACTGAGAAGAATGCACTATTAGGAGAGGTTAAATGAACTGGTCGTGATGGCCTTGGAGGAGAAAAGACCAAGGGTAGACATGATTACGGTATATAAAATCTTAGGTGGAATAGATAAGGCAGATAAGACCAGACTGTTTTAATTAAAAAGACCAGAATCAAGGGGGAACAAGCGGAAGTTGAAGACACAGATGACCCCACAGAAATATATGGAAGAGTTTCTTTAGTCGTATGGTTGTTGAAGAGTAGAATGACTTGGACGAGACAGTGAAGAAAAATACAATACACAGCTCCAAGATTAGATACGATACGGCCAAAGAGGACAGAAATAAGTGATGCTGAGCCTTGACCCCCCGCAAAACAACTAGGTGAGCACACACACACACCACCGAGAAGTACAGACCTCAGCCACCTCATCCTAGGAAAGAGGACTCTGCCTGTTTTATGGTGGGTGAGTAGAGTGTTTTATGTGAGTGGTGTCCCTATAAAAAGAAGAAAGCTAGTACGACAGTACAGTGGTACATTTCTTGGCAACATGGCAGAAGGATACACGGTCTAAACACAGCTCTGCTTATACACTTGCAGACAAGAAAACCAGTGGAAGAATGTATAAGATGACTAAAATTGAAAAATAAATCAGGTAAGGCAAGGAGTAATAGAAAAAATATATAATGAAAATGAAACTTAAAAAAAAATGAAACAGAAGTTTTAAATGTCTCCTTACAGCAAATGCAGAAGACATTAAGTGAACAAGTTGAAATAATGAAGAAGTGAGAGGTGATAAATCAGGAATTGGCTAAAAATAAAGATAATATTGAGAAGGAACTTAAAGGCTAAAAAGAGTAGCAAACTAAGTTAGAATATAATTATGGAGGAATAACCAAAAGAGAAACACAAAACAGGAACAGCAGCACAAAATATTTCTGAAAATGTCAACAAAAGTTTAGAGAAGGAGAGGAAAGATCTGGCAGAATATAAATCTAGGACTGAGGATAGATTTACAAAATTAACTAAAGAAGCGACAAAGACTGAACAGCAGGTGCTATTAGCTGAATAATTCACTGCTAGAGCCAATAATAATCAAGAAATTATAAAGATTGTAAATAACTAAATTGCTGAGTAACGCTGCTGAGAGAGATGAAAGTTATTGTTGTTTTGGCTGTGTTCAAAAGGAATTTAAAATGACGAATACAACGAATCAAAGAGGAAGAACAACACATAAATGAGACAAAATATTCTGTGGATTTTATCTTTCAAAAACATATTGTGGTATATAGGCCTACTGGAAAATATGAGAAAGACAAGCATAGGCCACTGAAAACAGACGTACCAATAGGGTAGAAATGCCATAAAAAAACTAAAGACATTAAGAGATTGGAAAGTTATAAGAATATACAACTTAGACATGATCTTTCACTGCAGGACAGGATGATAATAAAAGAATTACAAGAAGAGGTGAGGAATACATGAAGCAGTATTTTGTACATGGTGGCGGAGCTGTACCGACCCATTAAATGGTGTTTCAAAGAAACGACCACACAATAGACGAAAACCACGTTAAAACAACTTTGAAAAAGAAGAATAGCGAAAAAAAAACATTTCTGAAGATTTTAATCACTAATATAAAGTGCAATTATAAAAAAAAATATTCAAACTAAAGTACGAATTTGTCTAAGAGAAATCAAACTTTTTTTTTTTAAATGAGGTTATATTTGAGGGAAATTACTCAGCGTGGAGGAGAGAGAGGAGAGAAGAACTGAGGAGGACTTTAATTATTAGTAAAAGACTCTCCAAGTTACGGTAATTGAAATCCAAAATAGTGAAAAGGATGAAAGTTTTGGGCTAAGAGGACAAAATAAATATGGTAATCTCTTAGTAATAAATGTATGTAAGTTACCATTTAATAATACTTGAGAAGAGTTGGATAGGATAAACGAAGGCTTAAGTGATATAACATCCTCAGTGAAGTATTGATGAAAAGTGACCCTGATAAGGAAAAAGGTTGAAAAGTAACACAGATGTACAACAGACGGGTATCTATACTGTTGACCGAAACGTTTCGCCAGCCAGTAGCTTCTTCAGTCCAACAGAGGGAAGAACAGGGGAAGTAAGGAGGCGTTTGAGGTAATCAGTCCCTCAGCTTGATAGCTTCAAACTCCTCTACGTCTTCCATTTTTTGTCTTTTACATAAATCGATTTTAGAGGCTAAAATCTGTTCTCCTTCCTCAGTTCATTTCAAAGTCCAGCCCTGTCTGAGGTATATTAACACCCCCAGGATGCCACCCACACCATGTCGACTAAAACCCAGGTACCTACTTACTGCTAGATGAACAGGGGCAGCAGGTGTAAGAAAACATGCCCAACGTTTCAATCAACAATAAAGATACCCAAGTGTTGCACATGTCAGTTGCACATGTCAGTTGCACATGTCAGTTGCACTTGTCGATATTATATACCAATTTCAGCATTTACAAGGAAAAAAATCATTGCATTTAGAGATTTTAATTAACTATAAAAAAAATATATAAGATAGTCTATGATAGGGAACAGCAGATAAACAATGAAAAGATTTTCTCAATATAAAGACCGGTTTTCAATGCATCGGTATTTAAATAATGCAACAAGAATGAGAGAAAGCAACACGCTGTCAATATTAGACTTAGTATTTACTCGAATAACTGAGAAAACTTTCAACAAAATCCATTTAAACCCACTTGGAAAAAGTGTTCATCTTCTGTTGGAAATAACATGTGTTGTGAAATATGACTCAGGACAGGAAAAAGAAATTCATAAACAGGAATAATTTGTTTATAAAAAAGGGGAATTACAATACGTGAAAATAGTCTGTTAGAGACCTGGAACAGTCTGCTACATGGGACAGATATAAATAAGCTGTACAAAGAGTTCTGTAGTGTATATGAAAATGGAATTAAACAGTATATTTCAGCTAGGAATATAAAATGGAATAATAAAGAATGGCTTAATGGAAGGTGTTGGAGAGCTATGCAAAAAGAATAAAATAAAAGGAAAGTGCTGGGAATCAATATAGAAAGTGAGCCAGACCAGATACTTATCAAATATTTAAAGAGGTTAAAAATGAATCAACAAATGTAAGAAGAGAGGAAGCAAGAAATTTTGAAAAGGAGCAAATTAGAACCAACCTTTTATCTAAGTTTGTTAAAACTAAACAAAATACAAAGAAAAAATGACGAGGGTAAAAATCACTTACGTAGAGGAGGAAATATTTGAAGTATTAAATAAAAAGCTTCAGTGTGTGTTCACAAAATATATTTTTCATGTACGAGATTTTAGTGCGAGACAGACACCTGAATTACAGGATGCTGAAATAACTACAGAGGAAGTGAATTTTTTTTTTACCAGATGCACATTCTTATGAGACTCACGATCTTAAAAGAATGAACAGAAGAATTACGTTACCCACTTTGGAATATATATATATATATATATATATATATATATATATATATATATATATATATATATGTCGTGCCGATTAGGTAAAACTGGTCAATTAGCAAGAACTCATCTAAAATTAAGTCCTTTCTAAAATTTTCTCTTATACGTTTAAAGATATATTTTTTTCATTTATGTTAATGTAAGAATTTTTAATTTTGTACCAAGAGAAACTTTGAAAACCTACCTAACCTTATTACAACAAGCGCAATTTAATTTAGCCTAACCCAACTAAATATATTTTAGATACGTTTACAATAATTTAATAATAAACAAACACAAAGAAATATATTTTTTTCGATTGGTTCAGAATGATTTTTGCGAAATTATTGCATACACAAATTTTCGCTTGTCTTATACGGCAAGAAGAGCGTTGCTATTTAAGCCAAAATCGCAAGTTTTACCTAATCGGCACGACAAAATTATAAATTTTTACATTAACATAAATTAAAAAAATATATCTTTAAACGTATAAGAGAAAATTTTAGAAAGGACTTAATTTTAGATGAGTTCTTGCTAATTGACCAGTTTTACCTATTAGGCACGACATATATATATATATATATATATATATATATATATATATATATAAATATAATACACATGTCGTGCCGAATAGGTAAAACTTGCGATTTTGGCTTAAATAGCAACGTACTTCTTGCCGAATAAGGCAAGCGAAAATTTGTGTATGCAATAATTTCGTAAAAATTATTCTGAACATAATGAAAAAAATATATTTCATTGTGATTGCGTATTATTAAATTATGGTAAACTTATCTAAAATATATTTAGCTGGATTAGGCTAAATTAAATTGCGCTTGTTGTAATAAGGTTAGGTAAGTTTTCTAAGGTTCTTTTTGTACAAAATGATTAATTTTTACATTAACATTAATAACAAATTATATATCTTTAAACGTATAAGAATTGACCAATTTTACACACGCGCGCGCGCGCACACACACACACACACACACACACACACACACACACACACACACACACACACACACACACACACACACACACACATGCACACACACACAGATACATACATATATATATATACAGTGGACCCTCGGTTAACGAATACCCCGGAAATCGTGCAATTATGTAAGTATAATTTGGTAAGTTCTTGTGGAAGTGTAGTTTTGGGGGTCTGAAATAGACTAACCTACATGACATTATTTCTTAAGGACGTAAATTCGTTCGGTAATGGCACTTGAGCAGGCTTCTGCAATGAATTTTTTTCGTTAAACGAGGGTCCACTGTATATATTTGTTGTGCCAAACAGGCGAGTTAGGCCTAAATGGCACGGGTGTTCTCTGCTGAATTACCAGAATGAATGTTTTTTATGCCATAGATCTGCTAAACTCAATGTGAACATAACGAATAAACGTATATCATTGATTTTAAGTAATATATAAATCTAAACTGACCTATGATATATATATATATATATATATATATATATATATATATATATATATATATATATATATATATATATATATATATATATATATATATATATATCAGAATTTAACTGAAAAAATACATTAGGTTAAGTTAGGTTAGGTAAGGTTTTTTAGTTAGGTCCAAAAATATTTTTAACATCATTGTTTATGAAAAAATATATATATATATCAGTGAAGTTAATGGTTATAATCATAACTATAATTTTTAAAGAGGTGGACAGGTGAGCCAGCGGAAGTCCTCAATCAGATGACCAAAAGCTCCAGTTGTGGGTCATCCTATGACTAAGACCCCGCGTCAGGAAACACTTGTCCTGTTCCCTGACAAACCTCACCAACCCATGAATATACTGCAATTTTATCAAGACTGAACACATCGACTCCAGGCTGAGGGACTGATTACCTCAAACTCCTCCGCATCTTCTACCGTTTCTCTGCACTGGCGAGACGTTTCCAGGATAAAGATTCCCAAGTGTTGCACAAGTGTCTTATCATATTTATCAAGTGATGGTACTTAAGAAGGAAGAAGTGACAGTAACAACAGAAGAGGTGGATGTCAAAGTGGGATGTCAAAGATATACCATACTTTTGACTGATGCACCTGTCATCGACATACCCATGACTGACATACCCATGACCAATATACCAATACTGGTAAAACCATGACCAATATATAGATGCTGATGCAAGAGAAAACGAGTAGATGGGAAAAGATCGGGTAGACCAGCAGAGAGTGCACATCACACAAGGCGATGTTGTAAACAAGTTACTAAGTTGGATATATTAAGAACCATGGAACCTGACGATGTATCTAGGTGAGTCCTGAGAGAGGGAGGAGAGGCAGTGTGTGAACAGCTAACAATAATATACAAATTCAGGGTGACAGATTTATTGGGGAAAACTGGAAAATTATAAATATCATTTCAATAGTTAAGAAAACGGGGAAACATATAGTACGGAACTACTGGCAGGGATCTTTGACAAGCATACTAACAAAGAGAATAGAGAAGATAAAAAATATTATCAAATCACCTGTAGAGACATGGTATTTTAAACTTCAGTCAGCTTAGATGCAGGGAAATATAAATCTTGGCTCACAAATACGCCTGAGTTCTACGACAAGACAGAGAAATACGGGTGGACTGCATATTTTTTTTTTACTTAAAAGAAAAGGTATTTTTTACTGCTCCCACATGAGACAATTCCACAAAGTGGAAGAAAAGACAGAAACAACAGAAAAAAGTAATTTACTGGAAAAAGGAATATGTGAGTGGTAAGAGAGAGTTATGATACGGGCGAAGGTGTGTGATGACCTGGACGATTGGTCTCCAGAATGTTCCCATAGTGGGGTTAAATTAGGTTAAGTTAGGTTAGGTTTGTCAGGAAACAGGACAAGTGCTTCCTGACGTGGGTCTTAGTCATACGATGACCAGCAGCTGGAGCTTTTGGTTATCTAAGCGAAGCCTTCAGCTGGCTTACCCGTCCACCTCATTAAAAGTTAATGTTATAATCAGTATATTATTGAGGTTATAATCATAACCTCAATAATATACTGGGACTGCTACTCTTCCTCATATACGTAAACTATCTGATGAGTAAGACACATGTACATCAGTAAGACACATGTACATCAGTAAGACACATGTACATCAGTAAGACACATGTACATCAGTAAGACACATGTACATCAGTAAGACACATGTACATCAGTAAGACACATGTACATCAGTAGACACATGTACATCAGTAAGACAATGTACATCAGTAAGACAATATCAGTAAGACACATGTACATCAGTAAGACACATGTACATCAGTAAGACACATGTACATCAGTAAGACATATGTACATCAGTAAGACACATGTACATCAGTAAGACACATGTACATCAGTAAGACACATGTACATCAGTAAGACACATTTACATCAGTAAGACATATGTACATCAGTAAGACACATGTACATCAGTAAGACACATGTACATCAGTAAGACACATGTACATCAGTAAGACACATGTACATCAGTAAGACACATGTACATCAGTAAGACACATGTACATCAGTAAGGCACATGTACATCAGTAAGGCACATGTACATCAGTAAGACACATGTACATCAGTAAGACACATGTCTTAAATAGTGTAGATACCCATCTACAGTATTTAAGACTCCATTCATATGCTTCAGCTTCACATTGTTCCAGACTATGGAGCAAACACTTCTCCAGGCTGAGGGACTGACCACCTCAAACTATTTCTCCAAGGTTAATGGACTGATTACATCTTTACTTCGCTTCTACGCCTGCTGCCTCTGTATCTGACTGAAGAAGCCTACTGCGAAGGAGAAACGTTTCAACAACTGATGCACATGTATCTTACTCATCAGTTTGTCGGTATTTTATACCATTTTCAACATACGTAAAATATTTACCTAACGAAATAAGGTAGTTTATATCTGCTTGCAGGCGGCGTAGTGCTTGTTGAAAAGGATTAGTACAAGAGAAGAGAGGAAAGAACCACAAGGAGACTTCACCCACGTCAAGCACAAGTTTATCAGAATCGCGAATAAAGATAACCAATACAAAATACAAACTAAGGGAGAGACACTACACATTTCAGAATTAGGGAAATGACCCAGGTGAAAGCAAAGCACACGTTAGCCAAATATCCGCAGCAGCCTATTAGCGTGTAGCAAACTTATAAACGACAAACTGAGAACTACATACACAACGTATGTCTTATCTGTTATAGAGTATACATCATATGCATCAACCAGCATGAAATTCTCAGCTGAGAAAACATGTCCAGAAAATAGAGAACATGCGATGCTCACTAGCAGATGAATCATGGAGGAACAACCTAGTGAGCAAAACTAGAAAAGCGGAGAATAAGGCAAGACATAAACCAGGGAACGGGTGCGGTTTGAACCCACGACAAGTGAGTCAGAAAAACTCACAGGCCAGTGCGTTAACCACTCGGCCAGCTGGCTCTAGTAAGAGTCATCCAACTAAGTAAATTTCCGTGATTTGTTTTGCAATTGAGTTATGATTTCGATCCCCGGTACGGGTGGAAACATTAGGACGTGTTTCCTTAAGACACCTGCTGTCCATGTTCACCTATCAGTGAAATAGGTACCTAGATGTTAGACGACTGGTGTGGGTCGCATCCTGGGGGAACAAAACTGACCTAATTTACCCGAAATGATCTGCATAACAAGGGGCTTTCTGTATAGTAATATGTCCTTGATGTCAGCTAGGCCTATATACCATGTACATGTACTTGTAGAAATAAAGATTATTATTATTATTATTATTATAGCGTGTTCCCTAGGGCGACCAGAGACAGAATGTTCGAAAGAAGCGAAGACAAGACGAAACATGGGTGTGAAAGTTGTAAAAACAATTCAAACGAGTCGTCACGGGGAAGTCAGGAAGCATTTCTTTTATTTGAAGGTGAGTAGCAAATGGAAGAGGAAGTGGTGGAAGCAGATTTCATACATAGATTTTACAGTAGGTATAATAAACCCAGGAGAACCAGAGTGGACCAAGAGCCAGTGGCCACAAGTGGTCATACGGTCCTGAGCTGCTTTGGGGATTAGTGTGGAGGGTTACAAAGCCATGGCTTGCATCTGCAGTGTTTTAAAATCTGAGGTTAGAGTTTTGAAGGAGGAGGTCCGACTTCTCCAAGAGGAAATTACGAGGCTGAAGGTTCACCTTGATGGGTTTGGGAGTGAGTGTGAGGTGGCTGGAGTGGGTGAGGAGAATCAGGCTACCAGCAGTGAGGTGCAGTCCAGCACCTGCTACAAGCGGCGAGTGGTTCCCAGTAATGGGAGGAGCATCAAAATAAGGAAAGTTAAGAGAGAGGATTTGAAGGTAGGAAATAGCTTCTCTGTTCTTCAGGATGAGTGTACTCCAGTGGTCAGTGAAGGTAAAGGTACTACCTCCCCTGCTAATAGATGTAAGCACATTCTTTTGGTTGGAGACTCACAGGTAAGATATATGGACCGTGTTTTCTGTAATAAAAATAAGATGAGGCAGAGTGTGTGTTTTCCTGGAGCTGGTGTTGGTGACATAGTCAACAGGTTGGATAATATCATGTCATGAAATGGGAACAAGCCCATTATCTGTCTCAATGCTGGTGGAAATGATATCGGGAAGGGTAGGAGAGAAGAGCTGTTCTAGATAAGTACAGGTCAGCTATAGATTTAATTAGGTCTAAGGGCGGGATCCCAATCATATGTAGCATCTTGCCTAGAAGGGAAGTGGGCAATGGTGTAAATTGCTGGCTAGACAGATACTGCAAGGAACTTGCAATCCCATTCATTGACAACTGTGGCAACTTTTATGGCAAACATTATAAGTATGTAAGGGATGGGGTACATCTCTCTAGGGCAGGGGTGGTAGCATTTGCCAGCTTGATCAAGAGGGTCATTGCTGACTTGTCTAGGATTTTAAACTGTAGAAGATAGAGATATGGGTGTGTGTGCACCACTAGGGTTGAAAATAGTAAATTTATAAAAGACATTATTCATCATAAAGTTACAAATAAAGACAATGGAACTGGTCAGCAAACAAAGGGAGACAGCAGAGGGCAGTGAGAGACTAGCTCCCTTGAGGTTTACTATACTAATAGTAGGAGTGTAAGAAATAAGATAGATGAGCTAAGATTAATTGCAAGTACAGAAAGCATAGATATTATTGCTATAACAGAGACCTGATTCAATCTGAAAGATAGAGAAATGTCTTCTGAATGCCACATAGAAGGCAATAAATTATTCCACATTGACAGGGTCAACAGGAAGGGTGGTGGAGTAGCAATGTATGTCAGAGATACTTTAAATTGTATTAGACAAGATATAAAATTAGAAGCGTCAGCCACTGAATCTATTTGGTTACAGCTTCTCAAGAGCTGTGAAATTTACAGGACCGCAAACCTTGATAGGGAGTGCAGTAAACTTCGTGAGGTATCTACATACCAAAATGTTGTGCTAATGGGAGATTTTAACTTTAGACTGACTGGAGCAATTTCACAGGAAATTTAGAGTCAAGCAACTTTCTTGATACGATTCAGGATTGTTTTTTAAAACAGTTTGTGACAGAACCAACTAGAGGAAATAACCTGCTTGACTTGGTCCTTGTCAACAAGGAATCACTAATTAATAATCTTGACGTTAATGATGAGCTTGGGGAAAGTGATCACAAATCACTCAGTTTTAATATATAATGGAATTACCCTAATAATGGCAACCAAGTCTCTGTCCCTGACTTCTGCTTGGCAGATTTCATAGGACTGAGAAATTACCTGGTGGGCTGAACTGGAATGGCCTGACTATGGGTCAGGTAGGAGGTGATGCCTGACGATATGATGTTTTCGAGGTCATAGTACTAGCTGCTAAGACAACTTATGTTCCGAATAGGGAAATCAGATCAAACAAAAATAATCCTAAATGGATAAATAATAGATTAAAACATCTCATTGGTCAAAAGAGAGGCATATATAGGCGAATCAAAAGAGGAGAGGGGCAATTAAGAAATCAATATATTTAGTTAAAGAGAAAAATAAAAAAGGGAATAAGAAATCAAAGAGAGATTATGAGGATAAAGTCGCAAGGGAATCGAAGACTAACCTAAAAGGATTCTTTCAGGTATAGAGAAGCAAGATTAGGGACAAGATAGGCCCACTCAAAAGTTACTCGGGTCAGCTCACCGACAGTGATAAGGAAATGTGTAGAATTTTTAACACTTACTTCTTTACCTTTGACCTTTGAAGAGTTTCGAGAGTATCTACTCTCTGAGCCCGGCCATGGGCCAGGCTCGTCTGGTGCTTGCCTGGTCAACCAGGCTGTTGCTGCTGGAGGCCTGCTGCCCCACATATCCATCACAGCCTGGTTGATCTGGCACCTGGTGAAGATATTTGTCCAGTTTCCTCTTGAAGGCTTCTACACTGGTTCCAGCCGTGTTTCGGATATCTTCTGGTAAGATGTTGAATAGTCTGGGACCCCGGATGTTAATACAGTGCTCCCGTATTGTCCCCACCGCACCCCTGCTCCTCACTGGGTTTATTTTACACTTTCTCCCATATCTCTCACTCCAGTATGTTGTTATGGCAGTGTGCAGATTTGGGACCAGGCCCTCAAGTACTTTCCATGTATATATTATCATGTACTCTCTCTCCTCCGCTCCAATGAGTACATGTTCAAGACTTGAAGGCGTTCCCAATAATTTAGATGTTTCAATGGCTCAATGTGAGCCGTAAACGATCTCTGGATTTGTTCCAGCTCTGCTATTTCTCCTGCCCTGAACGGGGCCGTCAGCACTGAGCAGTATTCTAAGTGAGGGAGCACTAGCGATTTGAATAGTGTCACCATCGGCATTATTTCCTTGTTTTGAAAGTTCTCAATACCCACCCCGTCATCTTCCTGGCTGTTGTGATCTTTGTCTTGTTATGGTCTTTAAACGACAGATCAGCAGACATAATTATTCCCAAGTCCTTTACGTGTTCCTTTCGTTCTATGTGGTGACCTCTTGCGTTTTGTATATAGTGTTCCTTTTGAGTTCTTCATTTTTTCCATACCTAAGCAGCTGAAACTTATCACCATTGAACGTCATGTTGTTCTCCACTGCCCATTGGAAGACCTTGCTTATGTCCTCCTGTAATTTTTCAGTGTCCTCTACCGTAGTGACTTTCATGCTTATTTTAGTGTCATCTGCAAATGATGATACAAAAGTGTGCTGGGTGTTTTTATCTATGTCTGCTATGAGGATGAGAAACAGCAGAGGTGCCAGGACAGTGCCTTGGGGCACTGAGCTTTTGACCTCGCTGATGCTGGATCTTGCCCTGTTCACTACTACTTTTTGTGTTCTTTGTGTTAGGAACTCAAAATCCATCTGCCTACCTTCCCCGTAATGCCTATGGCCCTCATTTTGTGCGCTATCACTCCATGATCGCATTTGTCAAACGCCTTTGCAAAATCTGTGTAAATCACATCTGCGTTTTGGTCGTCCTCCAATGCCTCCGTAATTCTGTCATAATGGTTCAGCAGCTGTGACAGGCATGATCGACCCGCTCTAAAGCCATGCTGGTTCGGGTTATGTTGGTTGTGCTGGTCCATGAACTTTGTAATCTGCCGTCTCATCACTCTTTCAAAGATTTTTATGATGTGAGAAGTGAGGGCTACTGGTCTGTAATTTTTAGCTAGTGCTCTACTACCTCCCTTATGCAAAGGAGCTATGTCTGCACTCTTTAAGGCCTCTGGAATTTCACCTAGATCTAAGCTCTTTCTCCACAGAATACTAAGGGCTCTTGCTAATGGTACTTTGCACTGCTTTATAAATAAAGCATTCCATGAATCTGGTCCAGGTGCTGAGTGAGTGGGCATGTTGGCCATTTCTTTTCGAAATCTATGGGATTTGTACTAATGTCGGTTAGGTGGTCTGCGCAGCCTTCTGCTGGAGTGAAAAATATTTCTGCATTTTCTACCTTGCTGTCATTTAGTGGGTTGCTGAACACTGACTCATACTGTTCTTTTAGAATTTCACTCATTTCCTGTTCATCGTCCGTATACGAATCTCCTCTCAATAATGGTCCAATTCTACAGGTAGTTCTTAGCTTGGATTTTGCATAGGAGTAGAAATATTTTGGGTTTCTTGCAATATCCTGTATGGCTCTTTGTTCCCTTTGTACTTCTTCTGTCAGGTATGACATCTTAAGTTTTTGTTCTAATTCCGTGATCTCTCGGTTAAGGCTATCTCTCTTCTGTTGCAACATAACTGTGTTTTTCAGCAATTCAGTAACCGTTTTCTTCTCCTGTACCATCTCCTACGCTCTCTCTCTATATCTGATTTTCCCGGGGTTTCCTCAATGGTACGTGTTTCATACATACCTTGTATGCTTCTGTATTCAGCTTCTCTAGGCACTGGTGGGGATTTAGGGTGCTCATGTCTGATTCCCATGATATGTCTGATAGCTCTTGGTTTATTTTTTCCCAGTCAATTCTATGGTTATTAAAATTAAACTTACTGAACATTCCGTCTCTAACATTAGTGTCGCAGTTCCCTAACCCTGAGTTAATACTAGTTTGAACTTCTATGATGTTATGATCAGAGTATATTGTTTTTGTAACTGTTATGTCTCTGATTAATTCCTCGTTGTTTGTGAATATCAAATCCAGGGTATTTTCATTTCTAGTGGGATCAATTATCTGTTGGTTTAGTGAGTACTTTTCACAAAGCCTCTCAGTTTTTACACAGGAAGATACTAGCGATATTCCAGAAATAATAAATTATGTAGAAAAGGATGATAATAAACTATACATGATTAGGGTCACAAGTGATATAGTCCTTGAACAAACTGATAAATTAAAACCTAACAAATCCCCGAGCCCTGACGAGCTGTACGCAAGAGTTCTAAAGGAATGTAAGGAGGAACTTAGCAAACCTTTGGCTAATCTTTTCAACATATCACTACAAACTGGCACAGTGCCAGATAAGTAGAAAATTACAAATGTGATACCTATTTTCAAAGCAGGTGACAGGTCCTTAGCTTCGAACTATAGACCAAGAAGCCTAACCTCCATAGTGGTAAAATTTATGGAATCAATAATTGCCGAGGCAATTCGTAGCCATCTTGAATAGCATAAATTGATCAATGAATCTCAGCACGGTTTTACAAAAGGGCGTTCCTGCTTACGAATTCATTAACTTTTTTCACTAAGGTATTTGAGGTAGATCATGGTAATGAATATGATATTGTGTATATGGATTTCAGTAAAGCTTTTGATAAAGTCCCACTTCAGAGACCATTGAGGAAAATTAAGGCACACGGAAAAGGAGAATTTTTTTCCTGGAAAGAGGCATGGTTGACACATAGGCAGCAGAGAGTTTGCATAAATGGGGAGAAATCCGAGTGGGGAAATATCCCGAGCAGTGTTCCACAGGGGTCAGTGTTGGGCCCCTTGTTGTTCACAATCTACATAAACGACATAGATGAGGGTATAAATAGCGACATAAGCAAGTTTGCCGATGACACAAAAATAGGCCGGCGAATTCAATCTGACGAGGACATTAGAGCACTCCAGTAGAAGACAGATGCAGTTTAATACAGACAAATGCAAAGTTCTAAACATTAGACAGGAAAATAACCATGCCACATATAAACTAAATAATGCAAATCTTAATATTACTGATTGTGAGAAGGATTTGGGAGTTCTGGTTAGCAGTAATCTAAAACCAAGACAACAGTGCATAAGTGTTCTCAATAAAGCGAACAGAATCCTTGGCTTCATAACAAGAAGCACAAATAATAGGAATCCTCAGGATGTTCTTCAACTCTATTATGCTGCACAGTTCTGGTCACCGTATTACAGAATGGATATAAATGCACTGGAAAACGTACAAAGGAGGATGACAAAGTTGATCCCATGTATCAGAAATCTTCCCAATGAGGATAGACTGAGGGAACAAACTCCCGAGTACCGTCATAGAAGCTAAAACGTTGTGTAGTTTTAAAAATAGGTTAGATAAATACATGAGTGGGTGTGAGTTGGACCTGAGTAGTTTATGTTACTTGGTCTGATATGCCGTGCTTCTTACCAGACCTGACTAGGTTGGGTCATTGGCATAAACCGGTATTAGACTTGGACCTGCCTCGTATGGGCCAGTAGGTCTGCTGCAGTGTTCCGTCCTTATGTACACACAAAAACAATGGCATGAACTACACACACACACACACACACACAGGCAGGGACTATGCACTCATACACACACTAGCATGAATATACACAGGGTAAATAATAGGTAATATACAGAATAGTCACAGGTCCTGCAGCTGAATATAGATGGTATTGATAATATATAGACTATACTCACAGGTCCTTCAGTAAGTAGCGGTCGCGTTCGTTCCTGACACAAGCGCCCTTAAAGCTAATGCTGCTGTCATCGATAACGACTGGATCCTCAACGCCAGAGTGGAACCAACCATCGTGCCAGGCAGCGGGCAGTGTGCACTCTGTCAGGGAGACACGCAGAGTCAAACTCATTCTGAATATATGCTGAGGGAGGGTGAGGGAGCTTAAGGGGTAGAGGACACTTTATGGGTGAGGGAGTAAGGTGGGTGGGAGTTAAGATTCTGGGTAGGAGAAAGAGGAGGGGGTGGGTCGGGAGGATATATGTATACAATTTAAAAAATAACTGGAAAATAAAATCACAAATACATATATACATTAAATGCATCACAAATACATATATACATTAATAAATCACACATACATATAAAGGCAAATCTCCAGGTGATAAATTTGTAAAAAAAAAAAAAAAATAATGAAGGAAAACTCGATTTCGATGGAAAAAGAGAAGCAAAACAAATAAAAACATGAATAAATCCGTTTGTTTTGATTGCATCGAAAAAGCGCGCGAAAGAGTTGCCAGCGAGTGAGTTTGTTTCCTCGCTCCTATTGGCTGTAATGAGGTGGTGTTGCCAACTCGTGTGTTTTTCGAATCAAATACACATTTGGTTGTCATTAATTATTTGGAGCTGTGTGTGTGCGCGTGTGTGTGTATGTGTACTCACCTAGTTGTGGTTGCAGGGGTCGATTCACAGCTCCTGGCTCCGCCTTTTCACTGGCCGCTACTAGGTCACTCTTCCTGCTAGATGAGCTTTATCATACCTCTTCTTAAAGTTATGTATGGATGCTGCCTCCACTACATCACTTCCCAGACTATTTCACTTCCTGACAACTCTGTGACTGAAGAAATACTTCCTAACATCCCTGAATTCATCTGAGCCTGTGTGTGTGTGTGTGTGGTGTGAGCGTAGTGTGAGCGTGTGTGGTGTGTGTGTGTGTGGTGTGTGTGTGTGTGTGGTGTGGGTGGTGTGTGGTTGGTGTGTGTGGTGTGTGTGTTGTGTGTGTGTGGTGTGTGTGTGGTGTATGTGTGGTGTATGTGGTGTATGTGTGGTGTATGTGGTGTGTGTGTGGTGTATGTGGTGTGTGTGTATGTGGTGTGTGTGTATGTGGTGTGTGTGTATGTATGTGGTGTGTGTGTATGTATGTGGTGTGTGTGTGTGTGTATGTATGTGGTGTGTGTGTGTGTATGTATGTGGTGTGTGTGTGTGTGTGTATGTATGTGGTGTGTGTGTATCTGGTGTGTGTGTGTATCTGGTGTGTGTGTGTATCTGGTGTGTGTATCTGGTGTGTGTATCTGGTGTGTGTATCTGGTGTGTGTATCTGGTGTGTGTATCTGGTGTGTGTGTGTGTGGTGTTAATTAGTTACCAGTTGTCAAAGGCACTTGTCGATAGACACTTGGCCTGGTGGTGTGTTTTTGTGTGTGTGAGAGAGAGAGAGAGAGAGAGATTACGTATTTGTAGCTACAAAAGCCGAGTAACGCTCGTAGTGTCTCGTCTACAATATTCTGTCCATCACAAACCTTTTTCAACTTACAATGGTACCAACACTAATTCCTACTTTAATAATATTCCACTGATTAACCACTGCTTGAGAAGGAAAAAAAAAATTCTAATATCTTTTTCCATTCCGCATGTTCCTTAATTTGCAACGCTATCCTCTTGTTATCATTATTACTATTGCTAACAAATATTCTTGATGTACTCCTTCAAGTCTTGGTATGTGGTTCTCGTGTCTCCTACTTTGACACATTTTCTAACTTTTCTTTGAACATTTTGTGACTGTGTGTGGGCGCCACGCTAATATAAATTATAAACAACTTTCTAAACATTTCGCCATCCATATATTTGAAAGTTATTTTACAGTTTGCAAGTGTACCATATGTGGGGCAGCGGACCTCCAGCAGCAACAGCCTGGTTGACCAGGCAAGCACCAGACGAGTCTGGCCCATGGCCGGGCTCAGAGAGTAGAGAAACTCTCGAAACTCTTCAAAGGTATATCAAAGGTATATATGGGTTTCTGACAATTTTTATTTATAAGACCTTCCGATGACAACTTTTTGTTAATAATAACTCCTAGATCTCTCTGACACTTTCAATGTTAAGTCACAGTTTCTATATTCCTTCAGTTTCTCATTTTACTTGGCATTTATCTACATTAAATTCCATCATCCATTCATCACTGTGTTCAATATATCCAGATTCTCTTATAAGGATTTGCAGACAATTTCATTATTAATTTTACATAAAAATTTTTTAGCGTCATTTTCAAACATGTTGACAAGACGAAACGTTTCGCCCTACACAGTAGGCTTCTTCAGTTGAATACAGAAGCAGTAGAGATGTAAAGACGGTTTAATGAGTCCATCACCCTTGAAGACGTAGTTTTGAGGTGGTCAGTCCCTCAGCCTGGAGAAGAGTTCTACTCCAGAATGGAGACTTATACTGTCAAAGGTGAGGCGCAGGAAATCTAGACGACAGAAGAGGCGGGACTCACTAGTAGAAGGAAGAATGTAATTACTGATAGGCAACAAACCTACTGGGCAGGTCCATCTCAAATCCAACCTTACTCACTAGTAACTAGTGGCCAGGCAATAAATTTATCGAAGGACATGTCCTTTGTTAAGTAAAAGGACACAAATGCAACTAATGTAACATTTTACTGTGGCAACGTTTCGCTCTCCTGGAGCTTTGTCAAGCTCCTGGAGAGCGAAACGTTGCCACAATAAAATGTCACATTAGTTGCATCTGTTTCCTTTTACTTAACATATTGTCGGTAATTCTACCAATATTAAGACAAGTCCTCTCTACCAAGATACCGTTGTGTTACAGTGTCTTCCAGGGTAATGGACTGATAACATCGTCTTTATATCTTTATTGCTTCTGTTTCCTTCTTTGTATTCGACTAAAGAAACCTTCTGTGTAGACGAAACGTTTCACATGTGTCTTGTCAACTTGACGGTATTGGATAACTTCATTATATTCACACTAGTTAGTTCCTAAGCCGGGGTGCGGTGCATACGTTGAGCTTCCTAACACCGACAATCAGGTTGATCAGTTCACACACTAGGAGACGCTGGGAGACTAAGTAAATAGCATATGTAAGATTACTTAACCTAACAACTACTTTCAGGAATCTGAATCAAGATTTCTTTTCACATCGAGAATGGTAAGAGTATTGAGGGGTTGTTGCATCTGTGTCCATTTACCCAACGTTCTGTCGGTAATCCTACCATTATTACCTATACGAGTGCCAGTCACTACCTACCCAACGTTCTGTCGGTAATTCTACCATTACTTACACGAGTACCAGCCACTACCTACCCATCCCGACACCACTGCCAGGCGCTGTTACCAAGCATAGAAATACGCGATAAACTAAATTTAGTATTTTTTTTTTCATAGAGAGCGTCAAAAGCCAAAAGCTAGAGGACAATATCAGCCACAAACAGAAAATGTGATAAGAAGCGAAGAAATGAGAAGGCATTAAAAAGTTGCTTAGAGTGATTCTTGATGAGGGGTTTACAGTACACCACATTACCTGCATTAAGCCCATTATAGACCGATAGTTCTAACGTCCCACGGTATAAAAATTCTTAATAGAGTTCTAAAAAGCATGATCGCCAACTACTTGGATTCCCAAGAATTGCACAACTCTGGGCAGCACGGGTTTAGAGCAGGTCGCTCCTGTCTCTCGCAACTACTGGACCCCTATGACATGGTCTTGGATGCAGTGGAGGATAGACAGAATGCACTTGTACCATACAAAGACTTTGTGGAAACCTTCAACAAGTGTGACTATGGTGTGATAGCGCACAAAAGTCAGAGTCTGCCACAGTGAAAAGCTCCGTTCCGCAAGGTGCGATTGTTGACCCAATCTGTTTCCTCATCCTCATATCTGACAGACAGAGAAGCCATAGTATCGTGTCTTTTTTTGCAGACGTTACTAAAATCTGTATCTATTGAGGACACGGTAAATCTTCCAGTGGATATCAACCCATTTTTCCAGTGGGCATCGGAAAACAGTATGATGTTCAATGAGGACAAATTTCAGTTACTCCATGATAGAAAACTTGAGGTAATAATAGCTAGAACCACACAGTAGAGCGAAACACTAATGTGAAGGAATTGGGAGTGATAATGTCCAAGAATCTCACCTACAAGGATCACAACAGGGTCACTCACATATACGAGTAAAATGATAGGATGGATAACGAGAACTTTCAAAACAAGGAATGCCATGCCAATGATGATCCTCTCTAAGTCACGCAGGCGAGAAAAGTATATCGTAATCTATTCCTGGAAAATCCTAGGACTGGTCCTAAATCTGCACACAGAACTCACTCCTTACGAAAGCAAATGATTAGCAGACAGTGCAACATACCCCCAATGAAAATCAAGGGTGCCATGAGTACACTAAGAGAAAACCCAGTAAGTGTCCGGGAACAAAGACTGTTCAACAGCCTCCCATCATACATAAAATGAATTACCACCAGACCCCTAGATGTCTTCAAAAAGGAACTCGACAGATACCTATAGTTCCCGATCAGCAGGGTTGTGGTTCGTACGTTGGATTGCATGCGGCCAGCAGTAACAGCCTAGTTGATCAGGCCTTGATCCACCGGGAAGCCTGGTCGAGAACCGGGCCACGGGGGGCGTTGACCCCTGGAACACCCTCCAGGTAGACCGGCGGCCACATTCAATTTCACTCACCACAACCTCAGTCCCCTGCCACCACCCGTAACACCTACCACCCCACCCACAATTACCACAACCACCCCAGACACTATCCCCCACCACACCCACAACGAACCCTGTAACCTCTGCCAATAAACCCGCAAGATATGGAAAATCAGAATGGAGATTGTCCGCATTGTGGGAGCCACATGGAATACCCACGATATATTTCATGTCAGATATGCGGTCTATTGGTCTATCTGAAGAAGACAGAAGGAATACAATACAAAAATCACTCACTCGTCTGAATACTTGGATAGTTTTATTCTTTAAAATCATAAAGATAACGTCAATTTCGTCTTTTCCTCTGTGTCTGGCTTGCTGGACCTTGCTGGACCTTGCTGGACCTTGCTCTACCTTGCTCTACCTTGCTCTACCTTGCTGGACCTTGCTGGACCTTGCTCTAACTTGCTCTACCTTGCTCTATCTTGCTGGACCTTGCTGGACCTTGCTCTACCTTGCTCTACCTTGCTCTACCTTGCTGGACCTTGCTGGACCTTGCTCTACCTTGCTGGACCTTGCTGGACCTTGCTGGACCTTGCTCTACCTTGCTGGACCTTGCTCGACCTTGCTGGACCTTGCTGGACCTTGCTGGACCTTGCTGGACCTTGCTGGACCTTGCTGGACCTTGCAAAGACTTTGATACAAAACACTGAGATCACTAAACAATACACAATAACCCACACATAGGAGAAATAAACTTATGACAACGTTTAGGTCCCACTTTTTACCATTAACTAGTCACACAGAAGCGCGGAGAGAGGGGACCCAGAATATATACGAGAGGGGGACAAGATCACTCTGGTATAGGCCACCAAACCAAGATGGATGACAGAACTGGTATCTCTGGGTAATCCACGTTGACGTTGGGCACATCCTGGTGGTTCTGGTGGGCCCAGAGCAGTGTCTGTTGTTAGTCATGTCACCGGTCCTGGTGATGCTGGTGCTGGTGACTGACGGTTCTAAGGGAGGGGCGAATGAATTCACGTTTTTTTCTTTATTTTGGTCTAATTTCAATGAGATTTTTTACAGTGATTTATACAGCTTTTAAAAACCTATACACTGTCTTTGTTATGATTTTTTGCCTTTAGGTTAGGTAGAAAAAATAAAATGTGCCAAATTTTAGGGGTGACAAAACCAGTAAATTTCTACAAAATTGGGAAGATGTACAATGCTCTAGTTAACATCAGATGAAAGATAAAGGCTCTATAATTGTTGACCCAATCCATTTTAGCAAAAATGTCAGTAGATTCCATTATAAAAATGTTGAAGTTAGTGATTTTGTTTTTGCCTTTATTTTGTGGGAAAAAAATCAATAAAAACAAAGCTGTAAAAGATATTGGAAATCTTTCATGGGTGGTTGTAGAGCCATCATTACTCAATAACGTGTGAAAAAATCATGACAATCCTATTAATACTTTTCGCAAAACATTACAAACAATGTCAAAAACTTATTTCTGAGTTATTAATATTTTTTTTCTGTGAAACTCTATGGATATGGCACGCTAAATCTCAGCGAGTTGCATGCATCAGCACATGTTGAGACCCCAGAGGCCACTGAGGTGGCATGAGTCCCTACACTTGAATGGAGGCATCAGAAATGTTGCTATTTAGAGTTTTTTTAATGAAATAATCATAAAAATTGTAATTTTTGCAGAGACAAAACTAAAAAAAAAACACTAATTGGCAACATGTATTATTTATGACAGCAAGCACAACAAAAATACATTTAAGGAAAAAATATACTTGGAAATATGATATAAACACGTTGATTACACCAAAATGTTGCCAGAATGATGCACTATTTTTTGGTAAGAAAACATTTTTTTTTTTAAATTTTCAATCTTCTTTTCCTAATTTCTAGAACAAGGTTCGCCCCTCCCTAAGGTTTGTGTAGATGGTTATACTAGTGAAGATGGTGGTAGTACTAGTGAAGATGGTGGTAGTACTAGTGTCAGCGCCTCAGCGCTGACACTAGTCGGTTATGGTGTGTTACCAGTGCTGCTGGCAGAGTTGGTTCTGGTACCAATGTTGATGACAGTGTTCGTTCTGGCTGTGGTACTGGCGTTGCTGACAGTGTTCGTTCTGGCTGTGGTACTGGCGTTGCTGACAGTGTTCGTTCTGGCTGTGATACTGGCGTTGCTGACAGTGTTGGTTCCTGTTATGGTAAAGATCCGGAAATAACACCAACAGAAACTTAAAATGTGCAAATTCTACTCTTGGGGTATCTGTAAATACGGTCCTACCTGGACTGATAGAATGGGACCTTGTATAAACTACCATCCCAAGGAACGACGAAATCTCTTGGGTAAAGGAACATGTCGCTCCAGGTCCTACAAGCTCTTTAAAAATTTGGCTTAAATGTCCAGATTTTCTTTCTTGAGACATATAAATCATCTAGAAAGCAAATCTGAATACGCCAAGCATAATCATACAAGCAAGAGGTAGTTATTAGTGCCATGAAAAGAAAGGCGAGAAATGCCAAGAATATATCACGGCTTGTTTGCCATGCAGGACTGGAATCAAAGTCATTGGAGGGTTTATCAGAATCACTGATACTAAAGTAAACCAACAACCCCCCACCCCCACCCCAGCAGCAGAAGAGCAACTAACAATGTATCATAAACCATACCACGGGTGGGGTTCGAACCCGCGGTCAGAGAGTCTCAAAACTCCATATTCAATAAGCTTATTGAAGCTAGCTGGCCCAGTGGCTTACGCGACGGTCTGGAGTTTTGAGACTCTCTGACCGCGGGTTCGAACCCCACCCGTGGTATGGTTTGTTTACAATTGTGTCATTACGATTTCGTGAGTAACAATGTATCATCTTTTGTGTTGACAAATGTACAATGTCTGAAACCAAAGAAAAACAATAATGTAAAGTTTATAAGTTGTCTCACCGAATCAAATGCACTGTTCGTAGCCTTCACGGAGACTTACTTTGAACACTATTTTGATAATGAAATCGGATTACAGGATGCAACCTAACAGATGTGACCGGAATAACAGGCAACAAGGAGGTGTAAGGGGTTGACCTATATGTTAAGAAATATTTGGTATACACTGAAATACTGAACATCACTAATGATGTAGTCGAAGTTCTGGCAGTGATTCAAGCTCAAAAACCAGAGTCTAGTTGTTGTGTTTGTGTATAAACAACTGGATATAACTTACCGGGAGTTGAAGGAACAGTTACTGGAGACCAAACATTGTCTTGAATGCCCATCAAATCCGTGACTTCTTGAATGGAAGACTGTGACAAGGACTGTAAAGGTAGAGAGAATCCTATAGCTAGTTTTCATGAACAGTCCCACACAACAGCAGAATGTTGAACCACCAGACTGGGAAACACCTTAAACCTTATATATAAGAACACTGAAGACCTAGTCCAGGACATAAAGGTGTCGAAGACCGAAATCTCAGACCACAACATGATCGAGGTACAGACCTGCCTGCACCGTGGCCTGGGACAGAGAAACATGAATATTCATGAGGATGAAATCAGAACAATTAATTTCAACAAGAATATCAACTGAGACCGAAGAAATCGTGAAAGTAACGAGATACACTGGGATTACATCATGACCATCGTAAATTTAAATCAGTTTCTCGGGAGGATGAGCTCTATGGTGCTGTAAGAATACTCCAGAAATATATTTATATGGCAAAGCAGGAGAAGATGCAAACTCGAGAGCAAGACAGTTGCTCCCTCGGCAGGAGTAGATGGCCTATTATGGATCTCCTCCGAGGCAACAGGTTCTGTGAATCACGACAGGAAATTCTGGTTATAGAAATGGAGAGCACCGAGCACAAATTGACTGTTCCATATAGAAGAAATCCTAAATACTTCCTTAATGCAAAATCCAGGAAAAAAACACATCCAGTATAGGACCTTTACTTAAAGAAAGCAGAGCAAATACTGATGACAATAAGAAAATGAGTGAAATACTGAAGTCACAGTACGACTGGGTTTTCACTGACCCATTCACATCGAACTGTAACGAACAATTTCTAATGTAACCTTCTCCATAGTTGACTTTGAAGAAGCCACCATCAGCAAGTCCATGCACTCTGCTCCAGGCCCAGACTCGTGGAATTTCGTCTTCATTAAAAATTGCAAGAAACCATTATCCCAAGCCTTTAGTATTTTATGGAGGAGCCTGGACACAGGTGTCATTACACAGTAATTAAAAATCACTTATACTGCCCCAATTAAAAGAAAAACAGCAGACCAATAGGCCTAACTTCAATCATAAAAAACTTGGAAGGGGTCCTAAGAAGCAAGAATGTTAATCACATAGATTTACAACAACTACACAACCCTGGGCAGCATGGGTTTAGGACAGGTCGTTCCTGACTTTCACAACTGTTACATTATTAATACGTGGTCCTGGACACACTGGAAGACAAGTTAAATACCACTGTACACTGTACAGTGGTATTTAACAGTGTACACTGATTCTGGAACGGCGACTGACAAGTGCGACCATGGTCTGATGATACACTAAACGCATACACAAGGACAGATAGATATTTAACTTCTTAACAAATAGAACCTAAAGAGTAGAAGTAAACAAAGTGAACTTTGTGGCTGCCACAATGGAAAGCTGTGTCCCTCAAGGCACGGTTTCCCTCTGTTTGACACAGAAAGGTCATAAATCCAGCACCAAAAAATAATC
>WNWK01010002.1:0-72900 GCA_009830355.1 Cherax destructor
TGACAGTGGGAAATGTTTTATAGAGGGGAGGTTACACTGGGACTATACAGAGAGAGGCAGGTGTGAGAGGTACTATATATAGTGAGGCAAGTGACAGTGATCCGTGGCCTGGTGGCTAAAACTTCATACGGCGAGTGTATGGGTTCGATTCCCAGCGAGGGTAGAAACATTGGACGTGTTTTTTTTGCACCGGTTGTCTATGACCTAATTTGCCCGAAATGCTCTGCATAACAAGCGGTTTTCTATATAATAGTATGTCATTGATGTCCGCTAGGACTGTATACCTTGTACATGTACGTGAAGAAATAAAGATATTATATATTATTATTATTATTATTATTATTATTATTATTATATTATATTTTTATATATTATTATATACAGAGAGAGGCAGGTCACAGTGGTACTATATATATAGAGAGAGAAGTAGGTGACAGTGGGACTATATATAGAGAGGCAGGCGACAGTGGGACTATATATAGAGAGGCAGGCGACAGTGGGACTATATATAGAGAGGCAGGCGACAGTTGGACTATACAGAGAGAGGCAGGCGATAGTGGTACTGTATATATAGAGAGGCAGGCGACAGTGGGACTGTATAGAGGGAGGCAGATGACAGTGGTAGTATATAGAGGCAGGTGCCAGTGGTACTATATATGGAGAGGCAGATGGCAGTGGTACTGTATATATAGAGAGAGGCTGGTGACAGTGTACTGTATATATAGAGAGAGAGGCAGGTAACAGCGGTACTGTATATACAGAAAGACAGGTGACAGTGGGACTATATATAGAGAGACGCAGGTGACAGTGGTACTTTATAGAGTGAGGCAAGTAACAAAGAGTTTTTTTAACAAGCATGGTAACATACAAAGGTGAACACTATATTCTGCTACGTAGGAAAATCTGTCTACGTTTCTGTTATTTTTCCATCATACATGATCGGCTTCATACATATGGTAATGGAATATGTCAACCTGCACTGGGAGATTTCAGTAGACTGGTGAAAAAATGAGTAAAACATTCCACGTTTCTTCCGAAACTCCTTGATCTTCAATAGTTTCGATAGACAGGTCTTAAATTTATCTTACTTGGGAATTAACATGTGTCAGGAAGACCACTTCCACACAGATGGATGGGAAATTTTTTTGGAAACGTTATCATCCTAGTGAAGCTAAGAGTTACCATGGCAGGAGAAAGGTCTGACGTTACCTAGACCAGCAAGGTAGAAAATATTTATTATGCTGGAATATCAAAGCGTGTTATGTAAGTGAACAGCAATAACTGTGCTCAACATACTTAATTTACAACATAAAAGGTGTTATGCATATTCATGAAATAATAATAATTGTACGAAACGTAGGTTTGTGACAACATTAACTAAACCAAACATACATCTGACACAACATTAACATATCTCTGAGAAAAGCTAACTACACCAAACACATGACTGCGAGCTAATGCATCCAATTTTTTGTTTTTCATAATTTTTTTCTCTTACATCCATGAAAATGTGAGACCATTATTCACTTTTCTTCTTTAGCACATAAGTTTAAGATGGATAAGAACATTTGTACATTATGTGTGAGGATGCCAGACACATTTCTCGCTTTCACTCTGCTTTTATAGTGATATGAACTTTTCATGTGTTTGGAAATAAAGTGTTGGGCTGTCGAGTACTGAAAGATAAAAGGGAAATATTGTCATTGTCTTTTATGCAGCTTATTTTATTTTATATTAATATAATTTGGAAAAATACAAAATTATATGTAAGTCGTGGTATTACAAATATTTTTGACACTAGGTAATGAATTATTTATTAAAAGACGTTCAAAGTTCATTGCAAAAGCTGTTTGAAATCTTCACGTTCTTGGTACACGATATCGTAAAGTTGATGTATGCGACTATTGCATGACCTGGCCACCATTACTGACGAAACTTTTCGCCTGTTACAGAAGGCTTTTTTCAGTCTACTGCAGAGGCGACGATTATACTGGAGAAAATGGAAGTGGAGAGGTAATTTTAAAGTGTTCAGTCACGTGGACTAGAAAGGTGCTCAACTACCTTTGTCTTAATCAATCTAAAGCTGAACCAGGAAGGTGTAGACTTATGCATTGGAGCCAGAAGGAAGGTGCAGCAGTTGAAGACAGCGTCAAACCCGGACGGGTCTCATTAGTGGAAGTAGTTTATGGTCATAAGTTGAGAATAACGTTGACAATAGAGTTGTAGAACAAATCCTTTGTTCCGAGATTCCACAGAATTGCTGTGTCAGGGAAAAATCATTACAATAATGACCAAAAAATACTGAAAATTTGAAGTGTAAGATGAGCAAACATGTTCTCCAGTGCTGCCTCTTTTGTGTAGTCATTTTCATAACAATGAGCGGCCATTTTGAATCGTAACTTCAAACTTTTGTTTACGAGATCATTCTTGCCAGAACAGTTTGCTTCTCTGCATAGGAGTAGTATATTTATAAATTGCGTAATTAATATTATCAATTATCATTAAGCCGCTTAGTAAAATACAGATTCAATGGAAATGACACACAAATATTTATTGAGTCATTTGTTATAATAATTTTTCGCCATTGAGGAGTTTTAGCAAACACCTGTGAGTGAAACGCAGCTGTAATAAATGTCCCATTAGTTGCTGATGTGTCATTCAACATCAGCAACATCTGAATAAGTATTTGTAAAATGTCCTACATACCTTAGGATATTTTACAAATACTTATTCAGATTACATCGAATTTGTACCACAGCTTTGACCTGTAGACGAGTGTCACTGAAGCGAGAACTTTGGGTTGCTTTAATTAAAGGATGGTGGGTGTGGATTGGTGTGAATTGGATCTGCCTAGCATGAGTCAGTAGGCCTACCTCATTGCATTGATGTTCTGTTGTCCTTAATCATTGAAATTCGATTATATAACTGATAAATTTATTTCCCAGATAACTGCTGCAATAATTATAGTGCACATTTCTGCATAGGCATTTCAACTTTCTTTCGATAAGAAATAACACTAAGAAGCGAACTGCGGTCACCAGTTTCCTCAGTGAGGGTTACGTGCTTATTCCGTACCTTATAAACTCCCTCCCATTTGTCACTTTTATAAGTTTGGTGCTGCTTTTATTGCCTCTCATATCGCTGCAGCAGAGAAACTGATCGCCAGTTTGAAAACCAATAACCACTTAACATTACAAGTCAGATGTTTATATTTATGGAACAAAGTGTCCAATAACTCTATGGATAGTAAAGGAGCTGCCAAACAAGAACAGGATTAATCGTTGTATCTTCTGGCCACGCATTGTTTGAGAGTGAAGTTTAGTTAAGCAAGATAAAGTTACTCATTTGAAGGACATCATCTATTGTACAAATAGTATTAATACAGATACAAGTGTTTGCAGCACAGACACGATGGTGCCGCAGTGCTTGAGTGACTTATGACAATAACAGGAAAAAGAATTGAGCAAGCGAATGAAGAAACAATACCTATGTGTTGGTATGAATTAGGTAAGTTTATTGGTGTTGATTTCCATCTTTCGTAGCATCCACTTTACTTTCTGTGTGCTAACCCGATCTTTGACCCATGTGATTTCAAATCAGTCAGAGGATTTGCCTTCACCTATATACTTTTAATCAAGTTCGATCCACTTTTCTGCTGCCAAAATGCTGTGAAAGTTATTCCCGATATCTCTATGATTAATGTGATTGATCAGCTTCCGCTGATCAACCACCGCTCATCATGAAACCTCAGTGATAAATATTTTGTCACTGTCTGCTCTGGGCATGCCAAGAAATACTCGGAATACTCCCATTATCCATGCTATTATGCATAAAGAAATAAAATATCATTCGCGCAGTGCTGAGATTCTTTAGCAACGACGCTTGGTTATGTATGCAAGGATTCTATCGCCACTGATCATCTGTCTTTGTCAGTCTACTAATTCGTATATAGTTGCTAAAAGGCAACTCATGTACATAAGACCAAGTGACAGTTGGATGCTGGATTGCATAGAATATGAGATGCTCGCATAGCCCAAATCACTATTACAATCATCATTCATTAAAAAATTAAGGACCAAAGTATTGCGTCGGTTTCCATGAGTTGTCTACCGAACATCTCTCCATTTAATTTTTACATTCATTCTCCGCTTAACTCCTGGTGGCATCTGGCAAAAGTTTGGGTTTGCAAAATGGTGCTGGGAGGTAGAAGGAGGATCAACACTGTTTGTGTGGGGCTGCTTCCAGGAGCTGTGCCTGGGGAGAATATTGCTGTTCTTCTGCCGGATTGTCTGGAGTGGCTATGAATGGCTTTACGCGTATCTTCATGAAGTTTGGTGCAACCATTGATTATGAACAAGTGGTTGAGAAGTACCAGGTGGTCAGCATGATAGTTAACCCTGGAGTAATGGTGCAACTACATGATGTCTCATGACGGTATATGTGGGTTAATGTCAGAAATGTACAGTTTGAGGCAGACAATGTGGATATGAAAACAGTTTTTGAAAAATACGGGTCCATACAAACAACGACGTTAGGCCGTTGGCACGGGGGCCCGTATGCAGGGCTGCCGGATGGGTCATATGTGTTGAGAATGTCCCTCAAACACCCCATCCCATCATATGTGATATTAGAAGATTTTTGTATGCAAGTTTTCGTCACGTATGCGGGTCAACAACGAACTTGTCACCTATGTGGGGATACAAGCATATGGCAACCCAGTGTGGCAATAGGCAGGAGGCAAGAGGAGACATCAACCGGTGAGGAAAGCAGCAATGGACGATGCAACAAGATGCATGTAGTCCTGAGGAGGCAGACATAGATGCAAAGAGGGGTAGGGTGGGTGTTCAGGAAGACTTACAAGTGTCAGCCTGTGCAACCCTACCCAACAGTTCACCTATGGACAGGCGGAACGATGTGGGTGGCGGCGTCGACGATGAGGAGGTGGATAGCGACAGTGGGGACTCCATACAATCAGTGGTGGAGGACATCGTGAGTATGATGGAGGCGAGTGTTGATAGGGCCTTGGGTTTGAGTCACGAGCATGTGGCTGAGGAGTGTGTGAAGGCGAGTGTTCGGGTAGTGAGTGAAGAGTTAATACATAAACAATTAGTTACAGTGGATATACATATGTATGAGATACAAACTTCAGATATACAGGTGGATTCTGGTACAAGAAAGTGCACGGCTGTTATGTCAGATCCTGAGCACATGCTAACGACAGCTCAAAGGTCTGGCAAAAAGCCGTTGGTGGATGAGGCAAATGAGGGTGTTGTTGGCTCTAAAGGGCAAATTCCTATGAAGAATGTTGGCGGTGTCCCAGGTGGGGAATCGAAAAAGTGAGTCACAAAGGGGTGCGAGTATCTAAAGGGAAGCCCCTATGTCATTTTTAGGTGTTTAACAGTAAATTTTAATGGTTTGAGCACCATGAGGAAGAGAGATTGGTTAGGTGGGGCTTTGAGTAGATGTCAGGTGGACGTAGCTTGTGTGCAGGAGCAAAATTTTAAGATGGGGAGTGAGTTGGTAATGGCGGGGTATGTAGTGTATGCTGGATACACTCATAGGTTGAAAGGTGGAGCTGCTGTTTTGATCCAGAAAACCAGTCCATTTGTTGTGAGTCATTGGGAAGTGAGCGGGGATGGAGGGCTTTTGGGGCAGGGAACGTATAGCTTTTATGAGTGTATATGGGCCAGCGGAGGGTGATGGAGGAGTCAAAAGTAGGTTTGTGAGAGATGAGTTAATGAACCATCTGTGGTTGATGCCGGTGGTGTCGATCGTGGGTGGGGATCTTCTCTGCAGGGTGGGTTGCGTGACGTGAAGAGGGGAGATGAATATACTTTTGTGAGAAGAGTGTACGCGACGAGGTTGGATAGGATATACGTGAATCAAGTGGTTGAGATGGCATTGATTTGAGACATTGGACATGGCATTCTCAGATCATTGTGGAGTATTAGTGAATTTGGCATGGGGGTCATTACCTAGATGATACGGAGGGTATTGGAAACTGAATGTGGGTTTGCTTAAAGAGGGAGAGGGAGAGTTTTGCAGAATTGTGGGGTAATTTGTAGAGGGATAGGGGAGGCAGGGGAGACGTATTTTATGGTGGGAAAGAGTAGCAAAGGAAAAGATTAAGTAATATTATGTTCGGTGTGATAGGAAGAAAAGCAGAGGTATCTGGAGAGGCAGTTAAGGTAATGTTATGACGGGGTTCGGGAGCATTATCCATTGCATATCATCGCGGTTTTGAAGGAGCAAATTAAGGACATACAAAATTCAGCATTTTGATGGTGTCGGGTGGCTGTGGGATTGGAGAAGGTCCAATGGGGAGATTGGCCATCTTCCTGTGTGTTACAAAACCAGCGGTGAAAGAGAGCGGCTATGAGCATAATGAGTATGGAGGTGGGGCGGACCTTGGGGGTTATAGGGGGGTCAGGTATTGATGACGACGGAGGGGATGAGTGGGTATATCGATGCGGTTTTTGAGGAGTCAATGTGAGCTGGATGATAATCGTAGGCGGGAGCTAGAAGGGTTTATAATGGAAGAGAAAATATTGAGGGCTGTGATGGGGATGTGCTTAGGCAAGTCCCCGGGTTTAGATGGTCAACCTTGTGAGAGTGTGATAGGCCGAGTAATAGATGAGGGACAGTTAGGGATTCCTGGTAGATCCATGTTTGAGGGACAGGGGCATATAAGGGAGTTCATCAATCAGTATCAGGAGGAAGAGGATGGCAGGGTTTTGGCATTAGATTGGAAGGCCGCATATGACAGTGTTCACGGTGAGGCATTTTGGAGGTTCATGTGCTGGCAGGGTTTTGGGGCCGAGGTGGTGTCGTGGGTAAAGATGTTATACAAAAGAGTGCATGTCCGTGTGTAAGTGAAAGGGTTTTTAGGAGGATATATTGTGATGGCTAGGGGTGTGAGACAGGGATGCCCAATGTCACAGTTGTTGTTTGCTTTCATTCAAGATCTCCTTTATAGGGCGACTAGGAGATGTCTTGAAGGAGGTGTGTCGGTAGATAGGGTAAGTGAAGTGGGTATCTTGGGATATGTGGATGATACCACAGTGTTAGTCAGGAATAGGAGAGATTTATGGGAAGTGGGGAGGGTGGTGGTGGTTTCTGGAGAAGCAACAGGTATGAAGATTAATGAGGAGAAATCGTTGTATATGGATGTGGGAAGGAGGGTGGGGGTGAACGTAGTGGCGGTAGGGAAAGTCGTGGATAGGTTGAGGATTTGCGGAGTGGTATACATGAGGAATAGTGAGGAGGCAAGAGTGGTGAATTCAAAGAGAGTAATGGATGGAGCGTTGAGCCGAATGACGAGTTTAAGATCAGCGAATTTAACCTTACATCAGAGGGTAATTGTGGTAAATACATTGCTCTATAGTAAACTGTGGCACGTGGGGTCCATATATCCTATGGTTGGTTGTGATGTGCAAAAGTTATTGGGGAGAATATTTATGTTTACATGGGGTTCAGGCTGTGAGTGGCTAAGTAGGGGGAAGCTCTCGCTCCCAATAGCCCTGCTTATTTCTTTGGATAGACGGTTAAAGAGTGTGTATGTGAAGAGGTGTTATATGAGGGAAAGAGGGAGGGGTGAGGGTTGGTTGAGGAGGATTCACGAGGATTTAGGTAGATGGTAAAGGGGTAAGGAGTTAAAGGACTGCGAGGCGATGTTGTGATCTATGTTAGTGGGAAGATGAGGTTTGGGGTGTTGGATAGGGCGGGCATGGAACGGGTTGTGGCGTTGGTAGAGAGTGTATACCCTATGTATGCTTTTGGACATGTGTGGGGACTGTTGAGGGAATCCAGGGTTCATCTGAGAGTCCAGGAAGTAGTTTTTAAGTTCCTGCATGGAATTCTTCCATCCGGGGCGGTGTTTATACTAGGGGAACATTGGAAGGGAGTAATTGCGCGTTGTGTGGGGAAGAAGTGACTGCTTATCATGTAGTGTATTTTTGTGATAGGTTGGGGTTAGTGAGGGAGTGGTTTAGTCCGGTGTTAGGATCGTTGGGGGGGGTTATTTCGGTGCTGAGGGCTTTAAGTTTAAATGTAGGGGGATGGATAAGGGGATTCAACCAGCGGTAGTAGACTTGGTCACTGATTTCATTTATTATTCATGGGTAATGAGACAGACGGGGGCTGACGAGCGCATTAAGGTCCTGACTGCGAGGTTTTATAGGACCAAATGCCGTACTACAGAGATCATGGGGAGGAAATGGGAGGTGGACCTACCGGAGGGTTATAGGAATCTCACAGTGCAAGTGCTAAAGGGCATGCAAATGTAAGGGGTAACGACGGGCTGGTTTTCCGTTCAAAAAGGGGGGTATTCTTAAGGTAGGTTGCAGTGAAGTAGGATGTTGTAAAATTTGTGGCTTATATGTGTGCAATGGTAGGGATCCCTATGGGTTGTTGTGGGATCATAAGAGTCCCAGTATGGTCAAATATATTGTAGCCTTTTATGAAACTCGTGTAACATCTACTGGTATGTCGTGTTAAGTTAAGCACAATGGTAACTTGTCTTTCGGATAGGCAATGGAATTAATTTGAGAATCATTATATTACTGTGTCCGTGGGCTACGCCTCTAGAGGACCAATATGTGTCTTGTACATGTTCTGTTAGTGTTTGGATTATTAAGAACCGTGTTAGTTAGGAGACATGTGCATATGCTAAGATATAGCACATATAACTGTATATTGATGTAAGACCATTATAATGTATGACTTGTTTTAAATACAATACGTATGAAGGAAAAACTTCTTATATTGCTAGGTTTAGGGCTGCGTGGCAGTTCACGTTACTTTTGTTGCATATCTAATATTATTCATTAGGGTAGGATGTACCTTATGCATATAGCACTTATTTCGCCTTGTGTGTGCAGGGATTATGTTTTATTAATGAACGCTAAGGTAATGTGCATGTCCTTGTAATCTATAATTGGGGTTTTTGTCAATTATTTTGTGATTATGTGTATTTTAGGTGCTCATGTTCTCAGTGTCATGTGTCCAGTGCACCTACGGGGTTATGACACCACATTGTAAATACTTTCCTATATGTTGTGGGTGGAGTAATATGTTCATGTATGAACACATAAAGGGAACTACATCAGATTTGTCAGGGGACGGGTCATAAGGGGGGTCTTTTACTTAAGGTGTAGTTTGCACCAGAGGGGAAGGGAGAGGGTATGCATGGTAATGTATATTCAAGATATCTTTACTGACAGGTGATCATTTAAGGCTTATGTACGTTGAGCGAGGTTACGTTTCAATCCTATGTTTGGGTTGTTCTAGTGTAGTGTGCAGAAGGTGGTGTATAATGTATATATTAGTGTGCTCATGTATGTGTTTATTATTCTTTATAGGTGACGATTTCATAATAATTGTCAATGGTTAGATTGTGAACGTGCGATAGTCTTATCGTGATAGGACATGTTAAAAATATGATGTGTTTATTGTTATTTTATTGTGTGTGCTCTTTATGTGCTGACATTTGCAATCACATTGTTTAGAAGCTTGTTGTTTATTTGTGTTCCTTTGAATAGTTTACTGTTGTTGGATTTGTATTGTTATGTTAAGTACATTGTACACTGTATTTTAATAAAATAATTTTTTTTTTACATTTTCCCAATATTTTGTTACTGAATGTTAGTATTCTGCCACTTCGACCGTATTTTCGTTGTTGTTTACAACTTCAGTCAATACCATTGTCACCCGCCTCACTCCATTCGGTATTGTTGCTGTTATCATAAACACTTACAACAGAATACTAGAAGGTCAGCCTATTGATACCCTTCTAGCATCCAGCCTGTTTCAAGCTTGTAACAGATATTCCAGTACTTATCCTTCAATTCATGTGAGCAGAATCACTTATCTAAAGAGCTCTTCTGTTAGGTATATATATATATATATATATATATATATATATATATATATAATGTAAATGATAATGGGAGCCCTTTGATTGAACTTTGTATAGAAAGGGGTTTAGTTATAGGTAATACATATTTTAAGAAAAAGAGGATAAATAAGTATACAAGATATGATGTAGGGCGTAATGACAGTAGTTTGTTGGACTATGTATTGGTAGATAAAAGACTGTTGAGTAGACTTCAGGATGTACATGTTTATAGAGGGGCCACAGATATATCAGATCACTTTTTAGTTATAGCTACAGTGGGAGTAAAAGGTAGATGGGATACAAGGAAAATAGAATCAGTAAGTAAAGAGAGGTGAAGGTTTATAAACTAAAAGAGGAGGCAGTTAGGGTAAGATATAAACAACTATTGGAGGATAGATGGGCTAGTGAGAGTGTAGGCAATGGGGTCGAAAATGTATGGGGTAGATTTAAAAATGTAGTGTTAGAGTGTTCAGCAGAAGTTTGTGGTTACAGGCGAGTGGGTGCGGAGGGAAGAGGAGCGATTGGTGGAATGATGATGTAAAAAGAGTAGTAAGGGAGAAAAAGTTAGCATATGAGAGGTTTTTACAAAGTAGAAGTGATGCAAGGAGGGAAGAGTATATGGAGAGAAAAGAGAGGTTAAAAGAGTGGTGAAGCAATGTAAAAGAGAGCAGATGAGAGAGTGGGTGAGATGTTATCAGCAAATTTTGTTGAAAATAAGAAAAAGTTTTGGAATGAGATTAATAAGTTGAGGAAGCCTAGAGAACAAATGGATTTGACAGTTAAAAATAGGAGAGGAGAGTTATTAAATGGAGAGTTAGAGGTATCGGGAAGATGGAGAGAATATTTTGAGGATTTGTTAAATGTTGATGAAGACAGGGAAGCTGTGATTTCGTGTGTAGGGCAAGGAGGAATAACATCTTGTAGGAGTGTGGAAGAGCCAGTTGTGGGTGTAGGGGAAGTTCGTGAGGCAGTGGGTAGAATGAAAGGGGTAAGGCAGTTGGGATTGATGGGATAAAGATAGAAATGTTAAAAGCAGGTGGGGATATAATTTTGGAGTGGTTGGTGCTATTATTTAATAAATGTATGGAAGAGGGTAAGGTACCTAGGGATTGGCAGAGAGCGTGTATTGTTCCTTTGTATAAAGGCAAAGGGGACAAAAGAGAGTGCAAAAATTATAGGGGAATAAGTCTGTTGAGTGTACCTGGTAAAGTGTATGGTAGAGTTATTATTGAAAGAATTAAGAGTAAAACAGAAAGCAGGATAGCAGATGAACAAGGGGCTTTAGGAAAGGTAGGGGTGTGTAGACCAAGTGTTTACAGTGAAACATATAGGTGAACAGTATTTGGATAAGGGTAAAGATGTTTTGTGGCATTTATGGATTTGGAAAAGGCGTATGATAGGGTAGATAGGGGGCAATGTGGCAGATGTTGCAGGTGTATGGAATAGGAGGAAGGTTACTGAAAGCAGTGAAGAGTTTTTATGAGGATAGTGAGGCTCAGGTTAGAGTGTGTAGGAGGGAAGGGGACTATTTCCCAGTAAAAGTGGGCCTTAGACAAGGATGTGTGATGTCACCGTGGTTGTTCAATATATTTATAGATGGGGTTGTAGAGAAGTGAATGCGAGGGTCTTGGCAAGAGGTGTTGGGCTAAAAGATAAAGACAAATACAAAGTGGGAGTTGTCACAGTTGCTTTTTGCTGTCGACACTGTGCTTTGGGAGATTCTGAAGAGAAGTTGCAGAGGTTGGTGGATGAATTTGGTAGGTGTGTAAAGAAGAAAATTGAAAGTGAATATAGGAAAGAGTAAGGTGATGAGGATAACAAAAGAATAGGTGACGAAAGATTGGATATCAGATTGGAGGGAGAGAGTATGGAGGAGGTGAATGTATTCAGATATTTGGGAGTGGACATGTCGGCGGATGGGTCTATGAAGGATGAGGTGAATCATAGAATTGATGAGGGAAAAGGGTGAGTGGAGCACTTCGGAGTCTGTGGAGACAAAGAACCTTGTCCATGGAAGTAAAGAGGGAATGTATGAGAGTATAGTTATACCAACGCTCTTATATGGGTGTGAAGCATGGGTGATGAATGTTGCAACGAGGAGAAGGCTGGAGGCAGTGGAGATGTCATGTCTGAGGTCAATGTGTGGTGTGAATATAATGCAGAGAATTCGGAGTTTGGAAATTAGGAGGAGGTGCGGGATTACCAAAACGATTGTCCAGAGAGCTGAGGAGGGGTTGTTTGGACATGTAGAGAGAATGGAACGAGACAGAGTGACTTCGAGAGTGTATAAATCTGTAGTGGAGGGAAGGCGGGGTAGGGTCGGTCTAGGAAAGGTTGGAGGGAGGGTAAAGGAAGTTTTGTGTGCGAGGGCTTGGACTTCCAGCAAGCATGTTTGAGCGTATTTGATAGGAGTGAATGGAGGCATATGGTTTTAATACTTGACGTGCTGTTGGAGTGTGAGCAAAGTAACATTTATGAAGGGATTCAGGGAAACCGGCAGGCCGGACTTGAGTTCTGGAGATGGGAAGTACAGTGCCGGCACTCTGAAGGAGGGGTGTTAATGTTGCAGTTTTATAACTGTAGTGTAAAGCACCCTTCTGGCAAGACAGTGATGGAGTGAATGATGATGAAAGTTTTCTTTTTTGGGCCACCCTGCCTTGGTGGGAATCGGCCGATGTGTTAATAAAAAATAAAAAAAAATATATATATATATATATATATATATATATATATATATATAGTCGTGCCGATTAGGTAAAACTTGAGATTTTGGCTTAAATAGCAACGCTCTTCTTGCCATATAAGACAAGTGAAAATTTGTGTATGCAATAATTTCGCCAAAATCATTCTGAACATAACGAAAAATATATTTCATTGTGTTTGTTTATTATTAAATTAATGTTAACGTATCTAAAATATATTTAGTTGGGTTAGGCTAAATTAAATTGCGCTTGTTGTAATAAGGTTAGGTAGGTTTTCAAAGTTTCTCTTGGTACAAAATTATAAATTCTTACATTAACATAAATGAAAAATATATATCTTTAAACGTATAAGAAAATTTTAGAAAGGACTTAATTTTAGATGAGTTCTTGCTAATTGACCAGTTTTACCTAATCGGCACGACATATATATATATATATATATATATATATATATATATATATATATATATATATATATATATATATATATATATATATATATATATATATATATATATAATATATGCGGCGATTAGGAATAACTGCAGATTTTTATAATGCAACGTCACCTTGCCATATAAGACAAGTGAAAATTTGTGTATGCAATAATTTCGCCAAAATCATTCTGAACATAACGAAAAATATATTTCATTGTGTTTGTTTATTAATTAATTAATGTTAACGTATCTAAAATATATTTAGTTGGGTTAGGCTAAATTAAATTGCGCTTGTTGTAATAAGGTTAGGTAGGTTTTCAAAGTTTCTCTTGGTACAAAATTATTAATTTTTACATTAACATAAATGAAAAAAATATCTTTAAACGTATAGAGAAATTTTTAGAAAGGACTTAATTTTAAATGAGTTCTTGCTAATTGACCAGTTTTACCTAATTGGCACGACATATATATATATATATATATATATATGTATATATATATATATATATATATATATATATATATATATATATATATATATATATATATATATATATATATATATATATATATATATATATACTATATATATAAATGAACCACGCAGAAACAAGCAGGTATATACAGGGAAAAAATGCAGACAGCAGGACTCGATACTGCTACTGAGACGGTCAAGTTTCTCAGGCAGCGCTCTTATCCACTCAGCCACATAAGCTTGGCAGCCTGGTACACAAGCCATGTTTCTTTCGGAGCCTGGGCACGTCAGTGAGCCTCAAGCATGGATTCAAGCTATTTCAATCTCTTCCTTTATGTTCTGACCTCACAAGCTATTTTTATATCAATGCACCACACACAAACATGCGGGTATATATAGTTTCGAGTCCTGACTGCGATCTTTCTCAGTATACACCCGTTTGTTTCTGCGTGGTGCATTGGTATAAAAATCGCTTGTAAGGTCAGAACATACAGGAGGAGATTGAAATAGCTTGAATCCATGTTTGAGGCTCACTGACGTGCCCAGGCTGGGAAAGAAACATGGCTTGTGTACCCAGGTGCCCAGCTTTTGTGGCATTTGTGGTTGAGTGGGAATCATTACCGTCTCAGTAGCAGTATCGCGTCCTGCTGAATGCGATCTTTCTCTGTATTATATACTATATATATATATATATATATATATATATATATATATATATATATATATATATATATATATATATATATATATATATATATATATATATATATATATATATATATATATATATAATATATGTATAGGAGTAAAACAAAATAGATAACTCAGAGCTACATCTCGAATACTTAGTCCAGCTCCCCGGCAGTGGGCCGCGTGCCCAGAATGCTGAAAGCATTTTTCCTCTGGATCGCATCACTGAGTCTCTGAAAGAGGAAGCTGGCCGCCCTATGGTCTTTGGTTTCTATGATGAGTTTTTCAGCCAACTCTTTGAGGAACTTTAAAGCACACTTGCCCCATGCTCCATGGGTCTCTACCCTATTGGGATGAAGTTATAGCAAGGGGAAAGGCCTTCATATTTGCGGGTCTTCTGGGTCTCCCTGTGGCTGGCAACTCCACCCCCCTTCAGTTACGGAGTATAAGAAGTAGGTGTCTGCTAATGTGGTGGCGCAGGTGTAGTCCCAGGCAATCTGCTTTCCTTCCTTCCAGGGTAGCATAGTGGCTCCATCAGGACGCTTTTGACTTCCATCATACCTCTGCACTCGTGGTTCCCGTTGGGCTGGGCAACGGGCTGTGGCGAGGCTTCTCTTCATGATGTCGTTGACCTACTCATATTTGGCATACTTCCCTTCTCATGTGTGACAGAGGAGACCGTGAAGTCTGAATTGATCAGCCGTCGCCCTGCCGCAAATACACCTATGTTCGGTGAGGATGTGGGCAGCTAGGTGAAGAGGAACACCAATTCGAATGACCTGTGGGTCGAGTCGAGTGCCCAGGAAGGAATTGGAAACAGCTAGAAATAAATCTCTTGAGTGTTGTGCACTCACCACTAGCAGACGAGCTTTGTCCTTTCCTGAAGCGTTGGTGATCATTGTGTTGACGATTTTTTCCATGATTGGTTTGTCCCAGTGGGAATGTTTGTGCTCTTAGGGAGGAGGTGGTCTACTGGAGATGTCTTCAAGGGTGTCCCACCACACGGCTGCTTCAGTGAACCTGGGGTCTTGGTCTCTTACCGCGTCTCTCAAGCGTTCGGGGACAATCTTCTTGACTAATCCACTGGAAGCCAAACACGAAGACAGAAATGCAGATAAAGCTACCAGCGTTGCTTTGCGCACCCCTATACCTCATAGTCGCACTGGGAGGATTTCCTGATCCTATTGCCGATCCTCTAGTGACATATTCCCATTGCCGATGGGAATATATATATATATATATATATATATATATATATATATATATATATATATATATATATATATATATATATATATATATATATATATATATATATATATATATATATATATATATATATATATATATATATGTCGTGCCGATTAGGTAAAACTGGTCAATTAGCAAGAACTCATCTAAAATTAAGTCCTGTCTAAAATTTTCTCTTATACGTTTAAAGATATATTTTTTTCATTTATGTTAATGTAAGAATTTATAATTTTGTACCAAGAGAAACTTTGAAAACCTACCTAACCTTATTACAACAAGCGCAATTTAATTTAGCCTAACCCAACTAAATATATTTTAGATACGTTAACATTAATTTAATAATAAACAAACACAATGAAATATATTTTTTTCGTTATGTTCAGAATGATTTTAGCGAAATAATTGCATACACAAATTTTCACTTGTCTTATATGGCAAGGTGAGCGTTGCTATTTAAGCCAAAATCGAAGTTTTACCTAATCGGCACGACATATACATATATATATATATATATATATATATATATATATATATATATATATATATATATATATATATATATATATATATATATACATATATATATATATATATATATATATATATATATATATATATATATATATATATATATATATATATATATATATATATATATATATATATGTCGTGCCGATTAGGTAAAACTGGTCAATTAGCAAGAACTCATCTAAAATTAAGTCCTTTCTAAAATTTTCTCTTATACGTTTAAAGATATATTTTTTTCATTTATGTTAATGTAAGAATTTATAATTTTATACCAAGAGAAACTTTGAAAACCTACCTAACCTTATTACAACAAGCGCAATTTAATTTAGCCTAACCCAACTAAATATATTTTAGATACGTTAACATTAATTTAATAATAAACAAACACAATGACATATTTTTTTTTCGTTATGTTCAGAATGATTTTGGCGAAAATATTGCATACACAAATTTTCACTTGTCTTATATGGCAAGGTGAGCGTTGCTATTTAAGCCAAAATCGCAAGTTTTACCTAATCGGCACGACATATATATATATAGGGAGGTACCACCTCTAGAACTTTACTAGGAACCCTCATCCTCAGGGAAGACAATAAACGTACCTCAGGGAAAACTCGAGGTTCTCCCCGGACTTGTTTGAATATATTCTTCTCCTACCACTCCCTATATATATTATGTGAGTGTTTTATTAATAGACAGAATACATTGACAGAAATCACAAATATGAACATGAATACATTGGAACAATATATCAAAGATTATGAATATCCTCCAGCTCCTCCAAAGTTGGACACGAGCCCAGTATGCAGCATGAATTTTCCCTTTGGATGGCTACGCTGAGGCGCTGGAACATGAAAGTGGCTGCCCTTGGGTCCCTTTTGGTGTCGATGAGTCTGGAACCCAGTTCTTTAAGGAAACGTGTTGTATTTTTACCCCATGATCCCAAGGTCTCTGATCCTACTGGGACAAATTGATACTGTTGGTTTATGTCCCTGTACTTGCCAATCTTGTACTCCTCCCTGTAGTAAGCAGCTCCTCCCTGTCGCCCGACACTGTGATGGATGTAGGTGTGAGCCAGTGTCGACACACAGGTATAGTCCCATGATAAGAGCTTGATATTCTTCCAAGGATAGATGGTGATCCCGTTGGGGCGGTTTGCTTGGTTGTGGGTATTGTTGGCTGCTAGTGATATGGGCTCTCTCTCGGCTGGGCATCCAGATGTAGCAAGGGTTCTCTTTATGATGTCGTTGACTTCATTGTGTCTTGCATGCCAGCCCTTGGAGGGCACATAGTGAGGCACCAAAGAAAAAGAGTCTAATGGCCACTGGGACACTGCCAGCCCGGCACACATTGGAAAATTTGGTGAGTTCAGACAGCAACCTCTCTGAAACCTCACCAAGTCCTGGATTGAGCATTTGTTTTAAGTGCTGTGGCCTTAAACCGGTGAAACCTCCTGCTGAGCCCTGTGGAAATGACTTAGTAGCTTTATACACATCAGCGTCCTGTAAGGTTAAATGTTCTTCACCTGTTGCAATGTCATGGGGGTCAATGTTGGTACTGGGAGCCCTGGGTGGATGTTTGTCCTTCAGGGCTTGTGCTGTAATGACATCCTTAGGAGCGATGGTATCCTCACTGGTTATAAGTCTCAGTGCTACGATAGTATTACCCTCTTCTATTTCTCTGCTAATTTGGGCCCTGATTTTTGAGGCGTCAGGTGTCCTGTTGTTGACATCTGCCCGGGTGTTTGACGCCCTGGAGAGGAGACGGACGAGGTTGTCATCTCTATGGAATGCATTTATTGCCCTAATAACAGATGTTGCTAGTGACTTGTCCCTTGGTGGGACAGCCAAACAGGCCTTGCCAAATAGCAGTAGGTTGTGCCATGATCCGTTGTTTGCAGGAGCATCGTTGACTTTCTTCAAGAGGTCATCGAATTTGCTAGCAGCTTGATGGCGAGCTGCTTTGGGGATGTGGGTCTGCGTCCTGGTGAATGTTAATTTGATTGCAGATTTTAGGTCCTCTGTAGAGGTGAAGTCAAGGTAGCTGTCAGCTCTGTCTGCTGGGAAGGCCTGTTGGCTGTTCCCATTTGGAGCCCTCCTGGAGCCTAGACAGCCATTATGTGCACGGATGTTGCCTGTTGAGGGATTGAGTGCACATAACCTATGGAACACCTGGCAGTTGCCTCGTGTACGGGTTCCACGGCGTTGGCTCTGTCGTGGAGATTCCAGGGAACCCAGCACTTCTTGTGACATTGTGGGGGTGGGAGGGCTCCAGCTGTAGGGTAACAGGTGAAGGACAGCATGGAGGCATGGGGGATGAGGGTGGGAGAGTAGCAAGTGGGAGTGCGAGTAATTTTTGGGGCACTAAACGGCAACACCCTTGGTCAGAAAGTCAGTAGACCTAGACAAGGATGTGGGGAGGGGACCAGGGATGGGGGCGATGGGAGTGGCCCTATCTGCTCACTAAAGATGCACATCACTAACTTTTGCTAATTGTTATACACTTATCATTCTATTTAGAAATAGCCTCGCCATTTGGCCCACTAATCACCGTGTTCTCACTGTTAATTGAGGTGTTCTTCTGTTCATCATCCAATGACGAGTCTTGAGCGACCACTTACCCCCCCCCCACCCCGGCCGGACGGAGGGTAAACAAACCTCCCCCACTCCTCCGCTGGCAGGATCCCCTCAACACAACATCCACTACTAAACTCCCAACATGCACACTGCACTTTCACTGATACAGAAGCATCGGTCTGATGCAGAGGATTGTCACGACTCTGTAATCTTCGGTGGGTACTCACTGACTCTAATTGAAACCGTGCTTTTAAACGTGTTGCTTTACATCCTGCACAATACTGCACTTGCAGTATAAATCTGTACCATCTGACACATTACTGTTCTAAATTTTACTTTGAAAGTACTAGAATAAGTAATGTGTGTGGGTGCACTGTATTACAGACTCAGCATTCTAAGTAACTGCTTGCTTGCACAGTGCAGCGACTGGCTCACCAAACAACAATATGAACAAAGGAATTGTCAGCAGCACAGCATCAGACATGGAAGACACACATAAGACATAATTGGAGGAAATTGATATATCTTCCATACAAGGTAAAAACTCCTAAATTACTGAATCTGTGTTCAGCAACTTCGAGACTCCATCCACGACAGTGCATAGATGCCAGTCAGAGCAAGATAGATTGAGAGTTAGACTCGGCACCTGTATCATGTTACATGTCTCAAGACATGCTTAATAAGTCTCTGGGAACATAGTTCCTAAGGGAACAAAACGCATTGCTTTGATGACCAATATGATCATACATAAGTACGACAAAACTTAGTCAATATGACAATGGCAAAGGAGAACAGAGTTCTCACGGATGCATGGAGAATAGGTCTACCCACGACGACGTACAACCAGAGAGAGAGTGAAACAGGCACTGCAGACATGAGGCACTCCCATCTTGTTATATGTCCCAGAATGCACCACAATTGCTATACTAGCAAGTATCAGTGTAGACACCCAAATAAAACTCGAATTTGCCATATGAGATATATAATGCTATAGATCATAATATTTTCGGTTTAACTACTAACAACAATAACAATAGTGATACAATATTTTATATACTACTACATAATACATGAAAGAGTGTCTATATTCTCTGAAGACCTGACATCCCACACACACCACAGTCACACCTAGTGCTTGTTACGCCCTTTGCTCATTTCTAGAACGAAATGATGTGTATTAAGGTTTGTTTTGGCTTTTTCACTTAATATTATATTAAGGAGTATTTCCATTAATAGCTAAAATGGATTTACTCGACTTTATAATATTATCTGGCCCCAAATTGTTTAGCTTTGTACATAGGTAGGATGTGGTAATATTGTAAACTGCTGGTGCGGCTGGTTAAGTACCAGCAGACACTTTGAGCTACAAACCGAGTTTAGGTCGGCTGGTAAAGCCTTGTCTTGTTTAGTTCATACCTTCCTCTGATCTAGGAAGGGACTAGTGGAGAATCTGTCTTCAAGACTCCCTACTCTCCCCCCACCAGTGCCCAGGAGTTATTGGAAGCCCTGGAATAGTGAATATCTATCTGAGACGGTGGATGAATATATTGGTCTGAATAGGCGGATGAAAAACTCTTGAAGACAATGAGGAATAATGTGAACAGTTATTTGATTCAGCGTGGTGTTAAGGCTTGGAAAATGCACGTGTCTGTACATATATTTACATATACCTTTTGACTCGTTGTGAAAGAGTCTAATAACGCTCGGCCTAGAGCAGTTTGTGAATGTTTAACTTATTATAGTGATAATAAGGTTAATGATATGTTTTACTCAGTGTGCGAAATGAGTATTAATTATTAAAACTGTTAATAAAACTAACTGAAACTAGAAAGATTCCTTTTTCCTCCATATGTGAGCCCTGTTACGAGTTAGATCTGTTCTTTTCTCAATTTTGTTACGAGAAGCACTACCTCTAAGTGATTTACCGGCTAGGCCCGTAACAAAGTGGGGGCCTGTCCGGGAGCTTACTCTTTAATCCAAGATGCTGGAGGAGACATAGGCCTTGAGGAATAAGTGCTAGTCCCACGAAAGGAAGCTGCTGTCTCGACACCCATAGTCGACAATGGAGGCCCAAATACAAAAGTTATTATGTGAGTTAACTTTGGATGATTTGGAGTCTTTAAAACTTCAGAACTGCTGGCAAATTGCTGTACGCCTAGGAGTGAAGTATAATAGATATTACACCGCCGAGACCACTCGATCTATTTTAAGGAACATGTTGTTTCCCGAACGGGGAGAAGTGGATAACCTTCAGGATACTGTTGAGGCAAGTCTAATATCTCAGTGTGAAGACTTAGAACAACCACTTGAAGCAGCAGGACCTGATCCTGGTGGCCTTCCAACTTCCCTACCTTCTGGGGATGTGGCTGAGCCTGAAGTTAAGGGAACATCTGGTGAACTTACATTCCTGGGAGAGGTGCCTGAAATTGGGGCAACTAGTCGCCCAGTTTCCGATCCTGATCCACTAGAGGTACCCGGCTTGGGTGCTCGACCCAAGGAAAGACGGGAAACGTCTATCCCCTAACTCCTCCACTGCCTTCTGGTCCCATATCCCATATCCAGTTCGAAAGGATGGAGCGCCTTATTCTTTTGCAAACGGCCCAAATAGAAGCCCAAAGGAAGCTGAATGCGGAAGAATTTGAAAGGGACAACATACTCTACGAGCGTCAGCGGCAAAGAGAAGAAGTTGTGAGGCCCAAGGCCTCCGAAAGTGCTTCGACATCCATAAAGCAGCATCTTTGGTGCCCAAGTTTTTGAGTCTGATCTGGACACCTATTTCGATACCTTTGAAAATCAGGCTCGGGCTATGCAGTGGCCCCAGAAGTTCTGGGCTATCTTGTTGCATACGACGCTGACTGGAAAAGCTCGGGAATGTACAGCGTCTTTGCCTTATGAAAAATACGCTCAATATGACTCTGTGAAAAAGGTCATCCTGGAAACATATGACCTACTTCCTTTGAGCTACCAGCAAGCCTTCCGTAATTTGCAGAGGTTACCAGGACAAACTTGGGTGGACTTTGCCAGGCAGAAGCAGATAGCATTTGAGAGGTGGCAAAGAGCCTCACAAAGCAACACCATAAGCAGTCTGTCCCAATTAATATTACAAGAGGACTTCTATAATTCTATATCAGGAGATTTGCGGAAGTTCCTGATCGACCGTCAGACTCCTGATGTGTTAGAAACCGCTGCTCTGGCCGATCGCTACGAGATCTCCAACCAGCTGATCCGCGATAGAACATCCAGAGTGGAAGCAGTAAAATCGAGCCAGAAGGTTCAACCAGTTAAGTCGAGAATAGAACCTCGCCAAAGGTTTCCTTCAACAGCAGTAACCTCTCGTCCCCTATATAAGCCTATTAATGATGTCAGGTTTGCACCACGACAAAAACGGGAGATGTATAAAGCCAGGAAGAATTTATCCTGCACCTATTGCCAAAGAGAAGGTCATGGACGAAACCAATGTTATCAGCTGGAAAGGGACATGAGGTATAAAAATCGGGAAGGTGCCCCTATACAGATGGTGTCTTCAATATCCCAGACACAGGAAGGCCTACAGACAGATGTAGGACCGGCAGGAACGAAGTTTGCTTCACTGAGATGACCAGAGACGATGGCCATATCAGAACAAGAAATTGAAAAGGCGATGAGCCCATATTTTTCAGAAGGAAAAGCGGGTATTGACGAGTGTCAAGTGGTATCTATTAAGACTTATAGGGATACAGGGAGTTACTTGACATTATTAAAGAAGGGAATCCTCCCTCTATCTGACCATACTTATACGAAGATAGACGGACTTCTGGAGGCTTATGGAGGAGCTGTCTCCAGAGTTCCCCTCCATAGGATATACCTAGACATAAGTGGCTATAAGGGATATGCGGCGGTCGGCATATCAGACGAAGGATTCCCAATTAAGTCTGCTGACCTACTGATAGGTAATGACTTAAGCTGTGAAGGGATCAAGAAAGAACCTTTGGTGATAGAGAATACCTCTGGGGAGGATTATGTGATTGAGGCTTATAAGAAGGACCTATCATTATTTCCACTGGGCGCTGTCACTAGATCCATGGCTCCCGAGTGCCTCCTGAATCACCGGAGGAAGAAGTGGGCAATGCTGATCTGGGTTTGGACCTGTTGTTCAGTACCACCCACTGGCCCAAGCCCGCGGCTACAGTGTCTGTCGGACAAGATTCAAGTTTAGATTCCTTGTGTGCTAAAAAGTTTGGGCCGAAAGATCTAATTCAAGCTCAGTTGGAAGATCCCTCGTTGGAGAGTATAAGGAAGTTAGCGATAATGGAAGATGAGGCCGAGAAACTAGAGGACTGTGTTTATTCAAGTAGCGGTATACTTATGAAGAAATCCACCAGAAAAGATTCTCCAGATGCATCTTTGCCAAGACCAACATGTATTAATCCTTCCTAGGGTTTATCGCGATCTTGCACTGGAGGTCGCCCATAACAGTCCGATGGGAGGACACCTAGGAGTAAGGAAGACAATTGTAAAGTTGTCAAAATACTTTTTTTGGCCTAGAATGCGGGAAACTGTGGTGGAACACCTTCGTAGTTGCCGGGTCTGTCAGACCGTCGGCAAACCTACTCATACCCCGCTTCCGGCACCTCTCCACCCTATCATCTCAGATGGTGAGCCGTTTTCCCGCCTGATTATAGATTGTGTAGGTCCGCTCCCCAGGACCAAGGCGGGAAATCAATATCTATTCACTATAATGGATTCTGCCACTCGATATCCCGAGGCCATCCCCATGAGGAGAATAAATGCTCGCGCAATAGTCCGTGCTTTGATAAGGTTTTTCTCACAGGTAGGGTTGCCCGAGAAATCCAATCTGATCAGGGCTCTAACTTCACCTCCAAAACCTTCAAGGAGGCTATGTCACGCCTGGGGATAAAATCTATCCTCGCTACGAGTTATAGACCCCAGTCTCAAGGAGCTTTAGAACGGTTCCATCAAACGTTAAAAGTAATGATGCGTTCTTACTGTGAACAGTTTAGTAAAGACTGGGATGAGGGCATTCCTTTCCTTCTCCTGGCAGTAAGGGAGAGTGAGCAGGAAAGTTTGGGGTATAGCCCTTTTGAATTGATATATAGTTATAATGTACGTGGACCTCTCGCAGTATTGAGAGATGTATGGACCGGAAGGCGTACGCCGTCGGTTCAGGTATGTCCAGCTTTGATGCAGGAACACCTAACTTTCACTAGGAATTTAGCCGTAAAGAACTTGAAGGAAGCCCAGGCTAAAATGAAGCTACGGCACGATAAACATGGGGCCCCCTCGCTCTTTCAACATAGGAGATAAAGTATTGGCTCAGAAATTCATGCCCGGACATGCATTGAAACCAAGATATGAGGGACCTTTGGAAGTCATTAAAAAACTAAGTGAAGTGAATTACCTGGTTCGTACGCCAGGGAAAAGAAAATCGGACCATGCATACCATGTTAATCAGTTGAAGAGATATTATGTCGGGTTAGCCCCGACCGCTGCCATTCTCTTAGAATCCCGGGAAGAAGTAGAGGATTTGGAGGACTGCTCCAAAGGAATCGAAATCCGTCTTAGAAATACTCAAGTTCTACGATCCCTGGACGATTTTTGCAAGATCTGACCAGCGACCGGGCCAAAGAAGTGAAGAGTATGATATTGAAATACCCATCCTTGTTTGGTGATATACCTAAGCGCTGTACGTTGGGAACACACGACGTGGATGTCCAAGGAGCCACGCCCATCAAGCAATCTCCTTATCGCTTAAGCCCAATAAAACACCAAGCATTAAGGGATGAAATCGACTTTTTACTGACCCATGGGCTAATTGAAAGGAGCAAAAGTCCGTGGGCCTCTCCTTGTGTGTTGGTCCCGAAGTCAGACGGTACATATCGTATGTGCACTGATTATAGAAAAGTGAATTCAGTTACAGTTCCAGATGGGTACCCTTTGCCGAGGGTGGATGATTTAATTGACAGGGTTGCCGGAGCCCAGTATGTGAGCCGGCTGGACCTACTGCGAGGTTACTATCAAGTGCCCCTAACAAACCGTGCTCAGGACATATCAGCATTCACGATACATGTTCAATTACTTGGTTACCCCATTCGGGTTGTGCAACGCAGCTTCTACCTTTCAGCGGCTCATGAATGACCTTACTTATAACCTTGAGGGGTAGAAGCCTACCTCGACGATTTAGTAGTTATTAGTGATGATTGGAGTTCACATTTAAACCGTCTGGAGGCTCTTTTAGGAAATTAGATACTTATAACTTTACTATCAATTTGGCCAAATGCAAATTCGGGCAAGCTAGGATAAGGTATTTGGGGTTTAATATAGGTCAGGGAACGGTGGCACCCATCAATGCAAAAGTGAGAGCCATTTCAGATTTTCCTATACCACAAGATAGAAAAGGGTACAGAGATTTTTGGGAATGGCTGGGTACTATAGAAGATTCTGCCCAAATTTCTCACACGTGGCGGCCCCCCTTTTTGAGCTGACTAGCTCTAAAATTAAGTTTATTTGGTCTAAGGAATGTAATTTGGCTTTCATCAGGTTAAAGCGATTGTTGAATTCTTCTCCAGTGTTGAAAAGCCCTGATTTTAACTGTCCTTTCTTGTTACATATAGACGCCAGCAGTTATGCTGTTGGATCAGTGTTGCTGCAGACGTCCCAATCTTCTGATCTTCTTCATCCGATTTGCTATTACTCCTCTACCTTAAAGCCCCACCAAAGAAATTATGCCACTGTTGAAAAAGAAGCCCTAGCCTTGGTTCTCTCCTAGAGCATTTTGAAGTTTACTTGGGAACATCTCCCCACCAGATCACGGTATACTCCGATCATAACCCTTTAACATTTATTAATACCATGAAATCTAAGAATGCCAGAATACAAAGATGGGCCCTTAGATTACAGCCTTTTCCATTAAAATTCTTCATATAAAGGGCAAATATAATGTGATTGCGGACGCATTGTCCCGTCCTTAAGACTAGTATGATTTTACGCTGTCCATGCTCTAATTTATGCCTAATAGTTCCTGTTTTTCGCCTACAGTTATGTGGGGAGTAATACCAATTACAGTTTAGTAATGGAGGATGAAGTTTAAAGACCAGTTGGGGTGACCTTATGGAGGTCCGGCCTACAGCACTGCCTTCATGCCACTCAAGACAGTGAGAGAAAATCCAGTTCAGTTGAGGCGAATGTCTATGGTCTACACTGTCTCCTTCCTGGACAACACTCTGACTATATGGAGACCAAGAGTATATGAGATATTTTTGAAGGCTGAGAAATATATACCAACTGTTATGTTCATATTCCAGATATTCTATTATAGGTAGTAGGAGATTTAGGGCTATTAATATTCTGTTTAGTGCGACCTTTGGTCGTGGGGAAGGAGTGTTACGCCCTTTGCTCATTTCTAGAACGAAATGATGTGTATTAAGGTTTGTTTTGGCTTTTTCACTTAATATTATATTAAGGAGTATTTCCATTAATAGCTAAAATGGATTTACTCGACTTTATAATATTATCTGGCCCCAAATTGTTTAGCTTTGTACATAGGTAGGATGTGGTAATATTGTAAACTGCTGGTGCGGCTGGTTAAGTACCAGCAGACACTTTGAGCTGCAAACCGAGTTTAGGTCGGCTGGTAAAGCCTTGTCTTGTTTAGTTCATACCTTCCTCTGATCTAGGAAGGGACTAGTGGAGAATCTGTCTTCAAGACTCCCTACTCTCCCCCCACCAGTGCCCAGGAGTTATTGGAAGCCCTGGAATAGTGGAAATATATATCTGAGACGGTGGATGAACATATTGGTCTGAATAGGCGGATGAAAAACTCTTGAAGACAATGAGTATAAGTGAATGAACCTAAGTGATATGCCGTTTGTAGAATCTTATCTAGAGAAGGATCCTCAAGAAGGAACAGTTATTTGCTTCAGCGTGGTGTAAAGGCTTGGAAAATGCACGTGTCTGTACATATATTTACATATACCTTTTGACTCGTTGTGAAAGAGTCTAATAACGCTCGGCCTGGAGCAGTTTGTGAATGTTTAACTTATTATAATGATAATAAGGTTAATGATATGTTTTACTCAGTGTGCGAAATGAGTATTAATTATTAAAACTGTTAATAAAACTAACTGAAACTAGAAAGATTCCTTTTTCCTCCATATGTGAGCCCTGTTACGAGTTAGATCTGTTCTTTTCTCAATTTTGTTACGAGAAGCACTACCTCTAAGTGATTTACCGGCTAGGCCCGTAACAGTGCTTTAATGAAATCAACTTAACTAACTTTGTTCAATTAATCATATATCACATTCTCCGTTGCATAACACTGATGTCCATGAACACTGGAGAAGTTGTACTACTGATTAACTTGTTAGTATGTATGTTATCACTCTCACCAACCTCTCCTCAGTCGGTACCACTCTCACCAACCTCTCCTCAGTCGGTACCACTGTCACCAACCTCTCCTCAGTCAGTACCACTGTCACCAACCTCTCCTCAGTCGGTACCACTGTCACCAACCTCTCCTCAGTCAGTACCACTGTCACCAACCTCTCCTCAGTCGGTACCACTGTCACCAACCTCTCCTCAGTCGGTACCACTGTCACCAACATCTCCTCAGTCGGTACCACTGTCACCAACCTCTCCTCAGTCGGTACCACTGTCACCAACCTCTCCCCAGTCGGTACCACTGTCACCAACCTCTCCTCAGTCGGTACCACTGTCACCAACCTCTCCTCAGTCGGTACCACCGTCATCAACCTCTACTAGTCAGTACCACTGTCACCTGCCACTCCTCAGCCAGTACTACTGTCACCTGCCTCTCCTCAGTAAGTACCACTGTCACCTGCCTCTTCTCAGTAAGTACCACTGTCACCTGCCTCTCCTCAGTTTATCACTGTTATCAAACTCTCCTCAATCAGCATCATTGTCACCTGCCTCTCCTTAGTCAGTACTACTGTCACCTGCCTCTCCTCAGTCAGCATCATTGTCACCTGCCTCTCCTTAGTCAGTACTACTGTCACATGCCTCTCCTCAGTCAGCATCATTGTCACCTGCCTCTCCTCAGTCAGCATCATTGTCACCTGCCTCTCCTCAGTCAGCATCATTGTCACCTGCCTCTCCTCAGACAGCATCATTGGCACCTGCCTCTCCTCAGTCAGCTTCATTGGCACCTGCCTCTCCTCAGTCAGCTTCATTGTCACTTACCTCTCCTCAGTCATCATCATTGTCACTTGCCTCTCCTCAGTCAGCATCATTTTCACCTGCCTCTCCTCAGTCAGCATCATTGGCACCTGCCTCTCCTCAGTCAGCATCATTGGCACCTGCCTCTCCTCAGTCAGCATCATTGGCACCTGCCTCTCCTCAGTCAGCTTCATTGTCACTTACCTCTCCTCAGTCATCATCATTGGCACTTGCCTCTCCTCAGTCAGTACTACTGTCACCTGCCTCTCCTCAGTCATCATCATTGGCATCTGACTCTCCTCAGTCAGTACTACTGTCACCTGCCTCTCCTCAGTCATCATCATTGGCACCTGACTCTCCTCAGTCAGTACTAATGTCACCTGCCTCTCCTCAGTCATCATCATTGTCACTTGCCTCTCCTCAGTCAGTACTAATGTCACCTGCCTCTCCTCAGTCATCATCATTGGCACCTGACTCTCCTCAGTCAAAACTACTGTCACCTGCCTCTCCTCAGTCAGTACTACTGTGACCTGCCTCTCCTCAGTCAGTACTACTGTGACCTGCCTCTCCTCAGTCAGTACTACTGTCACCTTCTCCTCAGTCAAGACTACTGTGACCTGCCTCTCCTCAATCAGTATCATTGTCACTTGTGTCTCCTTAGTCAGTACTACTGTCACCTGCCTCTCCTCAGTCAGTATCATTGTCACCTGCCTCTCCTCAGTCAGTATCATTGTTACCTGCTTCTCATCAGTCAGTACTACTGTCACCTTCTTCTCTTCAGTTAGTACTACTGTCACCTGCCTCTCCTCAGTCAGTACTACTGTCACCTTCTCCTCAGTCAAGACTACTGTCACCTGCCTCTCCTCAATCAGTATCATTGTCACTTGTGTCTCCTTAGTCAGTACTACTGTCACCTGCCTCTCCTCAGTCAGCATCATTGTCACCTGCCTCTCCTCAGTCAGTATCATTGTCACCTGCCTCTCCTCAGTCAGCATCATTGTCACCTGCCTCTCCTCAGTCAGTATCATTGTCATCTGCCTCTCCTCAGTCAGCATCATTGTCACCTGCCTCTCCTCAGTCAGTACTACTGTCACCTGCCTCGTTGCCTGATGGCTAAAGCTCTCGCTTCACACGGCGAGGGTCTGGGTTCGATTCCCGGTAAAGGGGTGGAAACATCTGACGTGTTTCCTTACACGGTTGTCTATGTTCACCCATCAGTAAAATGGGTACCTGGGTGTTAGTCGACTGGTGTGGGTCGCATCCTTTAACAAAACTGACCTTATTTGCCCGAAAATCTCTGAGAGCATAACAAGCGGCTTTCTACTTTACTTTGTACATGAACTTGTAGAAATAAAAATATTATATTATCAAGGCATAAGCTAACATTCACTCACGCACGTCCACTTACTATTCTTCGCACAATCACATAGACCCACACACACACACACACACACACAAGGTGACAGAGACAGGATGTTCAAGAGATGGGACACAGCAACAAGGGGTCACAGTTGGAAGTTGAAGACTCAGATGAGTCACAGGAATATTAGGAAGTATTTCTTCAGTCACAGAGTGGTCAGGAAGTGGAATAGTTTGGGAAGCGATGTAGTGGAGGCAGGATCCATTCATAGCTTCAGGAAGAGGTACGATAAAGCTCATGGCCCAGGGAGAGTGACCCAGTAGCGGCCAGTGAAGATGCGGGGCCAGGAGGTATGAATCGACCCCTGCAACCACAACTGGGTGAGTACACACACACACAAACCTACACACACATACCCATTTAAACACACAGACTAATACACTCTCATATACAGACCCACACGCACTCTCTCTCTCCCTCCTCCTTTTCTCTCTCCCACTCCTCTCCCACTTTCCTATTTCTCCCTCTCCCATTCTCTCTCCCTCTTTGCCTCTCACTCTCTCTACCTTTTTTCCCTATCTTTCCCCTTCCCCATCTATCTTCCCTTTGCCACTGTCTCCCCCTCCCCATCTCTCTCCCTCTCTGCCACTGTCTCCCCCTCCCCATCTCTCTCCCTCTCTGTCACTGTCTCCCCCTCTCACTGTCTCTCCCAACCCTTCTCCACCTCTCTCTCGATCCGACAAACACACACACACACACACACACAGTAGTAGCGGCCAATGAAGAGGCGGTGCCAGGAGCTGTGAATCGACCCCTGCAACCCCATCTAGGTGGGTACAACTAGGTGAGTACACGCACACACACACACACACACACACACACACACTCACACACACACACACACACACACACACACATACACACAAACACACACGCACACACACTCACAAACAACATCACAAGCGAACACACAATAACACATAGGTTTTTCATTCTCTGGAAAAAAAAAAAAAAAAGTTTCCAAAGAGGAGGACGAAAACCAGGGTACTGGAGGATGAATCTGGGAAGGAAGATTGGGTTGCAGATCTCATGAAAAGGAACAAGTGTAGGGAAGGAAGCTAGAAAAGCTTAGTAAGAAAATGGAGGAGAAAATAGCTGCAGAAAGCAGGAAATGAGAGCTACAAGCCACAGCAGCAGAAGCTAAGATACAGACCTTAGAAGAACTGAAAAAGTTGAAACAGTCTAAAGAACCAAAGAGTAGTTCGAGCATGACATCAGGAACTGCTACATAAGTCACAAACAAGGGGGCTGTAAGGAACAAAAGAGTTAAACTGTACACAGAAGCCATATCACACGACCGTGGAGCCCTGGGAAAGACGAGGAGCACACCAGGAACAAACAAGGGGACTGAAGAAAATGAAAGAGCTAAATCCCTAACAGACCACATCAGTGCCCAGGAGAAGCTGAGAAAGGAAAATGACAGACCGCTTGGCACAGAGACATTAGATAGAGAAGAGATTGAAGAAAGGAAAGCTGCTATGGACGCATCTAAATCGACTCATGGGATACCATGAGAAATGCAGTGGGAGAATGAAAGGGAGAGGTCAGTCTTTGTTTATAGGCTCCAGGAAGTTGAAAGGGAAACTTATGAAGCAAGAAGACAGGGGAAGAAAAAAGCGATTGAAAGTTATAACGACAGCAGTAGGAGAGGACGACATAACCCAGTTTGCAAATTTTCTGAGAATAGAGGGGTTTGGAAAAGAAAAAAAAAACTGCCAGTCAAAGTGATTTTCAAGGCAGACTCGGCTCGAAACAGGATCCTGCAGGAAAAGCACGACTACGGGACACATCGGCGTACCAGAGGATGTACCTCAACCACGACAACACGAGAAGAAAGGTAGAAACTAAAAAAGAGGGTACAAAAATGGGAGTAGGAAAGAGAGGCAAAGACGGAGAAGGGCAGGAGAACCCAGTCTCAGGAGGAAGAGCAAATATAACCACCCTCAGACCCACCTACAGAAAGCCATCAAACCCGACAATGCCAGTGCAACCAAACAATATTACCTAAAATCCGCACACCGTACCCACTGCCCCCACCCCCCTCGTCACAAACTCCACCTTCACAGCAACCCCCCATACTTCCTCCCTGGGTATCCTGCTTCCCCAACCCCAATGTACTCTCCAGACTACAGTTTTAGAAAAGAAGTTGAAAGTTAGGTATATGAATGCGAATGGAATAACAAATAAATGTGAAGACGTCTCCTGACATCGTCACACTCACTGAAATGAAACTCACTGGACATCAGATTCTGAGGGAAGATAGAGGGAGCAGAGACGGAGGGGAAGTTTCACCGCTCATTAAAAACCAGTTGAGATTTTGTGAAATGGAAGGAATGGACAGAATGGGCAAAAGAGAATACATAGTAGGAACAATTCAGTCTGGGGGCCCTAAGGCGGTAATTGCAGTGATGTGCATCCCGCCACAGAACTGCAGGAGGCCAAAAGGAGAATATGAAGAGATCAACAGAGCAATGGTGGACACACTAGCTGAGGTGGTCAGAAGAGCTCACACGGGTAGAGCAAAGTTACTAGCTATGAGCGATTTCAATCACAAGGAAATTGATTGGGAAAACCTGGAGCTACATGAGGGTCCCGAAATATGGAGAACCAAGATGATGGATGCGGCACTGTAAAACTTCATGCATCAACATGTTACGGACACTACCAGAGAGAAAGAGGAGAGGATGAACCAGCAAGACTGGACCTCGTAGTCACCTTGAGACCCCTCGGAGATAGTGACCCGTGGTTCTGAGCTTTGAATTCATTGTAGAGTTACAAGTAGAAAGGGTAACATGAGGAGGATGGGAAAAGCCAAACACGAAAAGGGTAGACTACACAACCATGAGGAACTTCTTGCAAGAGGTTCAGTGGGAAAGAGAATTGGTTGGAAAATCAGTAAACGAAATGATGTACTACGTGACAGAAAAAAGCAAGGAAGCAGAGTAGAGGTTTGTTCCCAAGGGCAACATAAATAATGAGAAGTCCAGAACGAGCCCTTAGTTCACCCAAAGATGTAGGGAGGCAAAAACTAAGTGCACTAGAGAATGGAAAAAGTACAGAAGAGAAAGGACCTAGAGATTAGTCGAAGAGCCAGAACCGAGAATGCAAAGATAAAGAGGGAGGCCTAAAGGCAATACGAAAACGACATAGCATCGAAAGTCACGTGTGACCCGAAACTGTTGTATAGCCACATCAGGAGTAAAACAACAGTCAATGCACAGGTAATCAGGTTGTGGAAAGAAGGTGGTGAGCTCACTAGAAATGACCAAGAAGTTTGTGAGGAGCTCAACATGAGATTTAAAGAAGTATTTACAGTGGAGACAGAAAGGACTCCGGGAAATCAGAAAAAGAGGGATACACCAACAAGGGATTTACGAACAAGTGCTGGATGAAATACACACAACTGAGGAGGAGGAGAAGAAGCTGATACGTGAACTTGATACCTCAAAGGCGGTGAGACCGGAAAACGTCTCTCCATGGGAATTTAGAAAGGAGCAGAGACGCTGTGTGAGCCACTAACAACAATCTTCAACACATCCATTGAAACTGGTCAACTACCTGAGGTATGGAAGACGGCAAATGTAGTTCCAATTTTCAATAAGGAGACAGAAACGAGACATTAAACTTCAGACCAATGGCACTGTCGTGTATAGTATGCAAGGTCAAGGAGAAGATTATCAGCAGGAGAGTGGTGGAGCACCTAGAAAGGAACAAGCTTATAAATGACAACCAGCGCGTCTTCAGGGAAGGGAAATCCTTTGTTACAAACCTACTGGAGTTTTATGACAAGGTAATGGAAGTAAGACATGACAGAGAGTGGTTGGTAGACTGCATTTTCTTGGACTGTAAGAGGGCCTCGTCACAGTTCCTCACACGAGATTAGTGAAAAAAACTGGAGGATGGGACATCCATAACAGGAAAGGCACTGCAATGGATCAAAGAATACCTGACAGGGGAGGCAACAACTAGTTATAGTACGTGATGAGGTGTCAGAGTGGGCGCCTGTGACGAGCGGGTTCCACAGGGATCAGTCCTAGGACCAGTGCTGGTTTTGGTATATGTAAATAACATGACGGAAGGGATAGACTCAGAAGAATTTCTATTTGCAGATGATGTGAAGTTAATGAGGAGAATTAAATCTGACGAGGATCAGGCTGGACTAAAAAGGAACAACGACAGGCTGCAGGCCTGGGCCAGCAACTGGCTCCTGGAATTTAACCCTGCCAAATGGAAAGCCATGAAAATCAGGGATGGGCAAAGAAGACCACAGACAGAGTATAGGCTAGGCGGCCAAAGACTGCAAACCTCAATCAAGGAAAAGGATCTTGGTCTGAGTATAATACCGAGCACATCTCCTGAGGTGCACATCAACCAGATAACTGCTGCAGCATATGGGCGCCTGGCAAACCTGAGAATAGCGATACTGGAGTATGCAGCACCAGTTTGGAACCCACACATGGTCAAGCATGTCAAGAAATTAGAGAAAGTGCAAAGGTTTGAAACAAGGTTAGTTCCGTAGCTTAGGGAAATGTCCTATGCAAAAAGGTTAAGGGAAATCGGCCTGACGACACTGGAGGACAGGAGGGTTAGGGGAGACATGATAACGACATACAAAGTACTGCGCGGAATAGATGAGCTGGACAGAGATAGGATGTTCCAGAGAGGGGACACTGAAACAAAGGTCACAATTTGAAGTTGAAGACTCAGATGAGTCAAAGGGATGTTAGGAAGTATTTCTTCAGTCATAGAGTTGTCAGGAAGTGGAATAGTCTAGCAAGTGATGTAGTGGAGGCAGAACCATACATAGCTTTAAGACGAAGTATGATAAAGCTCATGTAGCCGGGAGAGAGAGGACCCAGTAGCGATCAGTGAAGAGGCGGGGCCAGGTGTGTTAGTGTGTGTGTGTACTCACAATTAAATGAGTACACACACACTAACACACCTGAAATAACATCAGTTTACTTAGATAAAGACATTTTATCAATTTGTGATTGTTGTCTGTGATTGATACCCAGGACGGACAGGCAGAGGGTGGACGGGGGCTAGCAACTAGTGCAAGAATAATGAAGTTAGATAAATGTTTGTCGTTTACCTCTAACGACTATTAAAAAGCTAAACAAAAATTATGAAAAACAGCAAGATATTTTTGTTATATTTGTTGTTGGAAGATAATGAACCAAAATCTCATGATTATCACGTATAAAATTATATGATGCATAAATATGGAACACAAAAATCAGAAGAGGTGATACGATAAAGGGACTACAACAGGTGATACGATAAAGGGACTACAACAGGTGATACGATAAAGGGACTACAACAGGTGATACGATAAAGGGACTACAACAGGGGGTCAATGAACTGAACTATACACATAAACTAACCACCAGGAGAAAAGCATTTATTTTACATACTCGTGTGTGTGTTTTTATTTGTGTGAATGTAAATTTCGTATGAAGGGTATCGTTTGAATATTTGTTAGGATAAAACATACTACGGCTTTAAGTCTCCTTTATTTAGCTCTATTAAACTCTGGGAAGAGCAGGTTTTGCAAGATGCACTTGCAAAGTCAACTAAAGTCGGTTAACCGAGAGATGACAACTCGTGGAAAGAAAAATAAATGAAAATTTCCTTAAAAATGGCTCCTCTTCTCCGCCAGAAAAATTATGGCCGGGTGAAGAGGTTGTTAAAGCTGAAGAGGGGAAGAAGTGGCCTCTCTGGCCAAGTGTGTTGAGGCCATAACTGCCGGGGCCTGCGGCTGACTACCAAGGTCTGGCCAGTGGCTGTGGCGTGTGCAGGGAAGGTGAACTTGTAGTCACTCTCCAAATATTACATCTATCGATGTGTTTTTTTCTTTACGAAATTTTCCACAATACGTAACCCATTTTTTATAATTCACAGTGAAGCTCTAAATAACTTTAGATTTTTTTCAAGCTTCAGAATTATAGTTAAATCAATATTAATAGGTATAATTGCTATATTACTGCCTGAACAGCAAGGGAAGTTATAGCACAAACAGGCTGTTTAACATAGCCAACTACGCTGTAGAACATCAACAAGAAGACTGTAGAACATAAACAAGCAACCTGGAGTACATAAACAAGCAACCTGGAGTACATAAACAAGCAACCTGGAGTACATAAACGAGCAAGCTGGAGTACATAAACAAGCAAGCTGGAGTACATAAACAAGCAAGCTGGAGTACATAAACAAGCAAGCTGGAGTACATAAACAAGCAAGCTGGAGTACATAAACAAGCAAGCTTGAGTACATAAACAAGCAACCTGGAGTACATAAACAAGCAATCTGGAGTACATAAACAAGCAATCTGGAATACATAAATTAACATACATAAATTAACATGATCAAGGCTTGGCTCTGGAGCGCAGGCGAGAGAAATATATATCATAATGTACACATGAAAGATCCTGGAGGGACTTGGCAGACGGTGCAACGTACCCCCAGTGAAAAGTAGGGGTGCCACTGGTACACTAAGATAAAACACAACAAGTGTCCGGGGCCCAAGACTGTTTAACATCCTCCCACCAGCCATAAGGGGAATTACCAATAAACCCCTGGTTGTCTTCAAGAGGGAGCTGAACAGATACCTAAAGTCAGTGCCAGATCAGCCGAGCTGTGGTTCGTACGTTGGACTACGTGCGGCCAGCAGTAACAGCCTCGTTGATCAGGCCCTGATCCACCAGGCGGCCTGGTCATGGATCGTGCAGCGGGGGCATTGATCCCCGGAATGTCCTCCAGGTAGACTCCAGGTAGACGTAAACTACTAGGATGAAATACATAAGCAAGCAGCCTGTAGAGCAGCGGTTCCCAGCCTGTGGTCCGCGGACCCCTGGGGGTCTGGGTGTAAGTGAGCTAAGTTCAAAACTTCAGGAAACTGCAGTGTAAAATACATAATTACTCACGATAAGGCTAATAAAGATAATCTTTCAAAATTTCAAAGTCGTTTCTAAATCGGCAAGAAGAGTTTAATTTTTTTAGACGCTTTTTTAAACTTTTGGTCTTATTTTATGGGTTGCCGAATCGTGCTTGCCAAACTCTATCTAACAATGGTCAAGTTTCATTCACTACAACTTATTAGACTTTTGGTTGCACATGGAAAATGAGTAACCAGAACTGGCAACCAAAACACTCAGATATTTACTGCCTTTCTCCACTACATATGTATGTGAGCAGGCTTTCTCCCTACTGTTTTATATCAAATAAAAATACAGAAACAGGTTGAATGTGGAACTTGATCTACGCTTAAAACTTTCTGCCATTGAACCTGAAATTCGGAGCATAGTGTCAACAAAGCAGCATCAGCCATCTCATTAAACAAAATGTTTTTTTTTTAATACTGCTATTTATTTAATTGCATACTTAGTTACGTATATATTTCAAATTAGAGACGAAACTGGAAAAACGAGTTGGTTGTTAATTAATATAATCGGCTTGTTGAATTAACAGACCTTTCAAGAACCTGGTATCCCTGGATAATTAATGTAAATATAAGGGGTCCTTGGTTGTGAAAAGGTTGGGAACAACTGGCCCCTTGAAGGCAGCCGAAATTGCTGACCTGGAGAGTGTACAAAGAACTTTCACGGCTCACATAAGTACGATAAGGCACCTAAATTACTGGGAACGGTTGAAGGCCCTTGATCTGTACTCACTGGAACGCATTCGTGAGAGATTCCTGATAATATACACTTGGAAAATCCTAGAGGGATTAGTACCAAACTTGCACACGAAAATCACTCCCTATGAAAGTAAAAGACTCGGAAGGAGATGCAACATTCCCCCAATGAAAAGCAGGGGCGCCACGAGTACACTGCGAGACAACACAATAAGTGTCAGGGGCCCACGACTGTTCAGCTGCCTCCCAGCATGCATAAAGGGGATTACAAATAGACCTCTAGGTGTCTTCAAGAAGGCGCTGGACAGGCACCTAAAGTCAGAACCTGACCAACCGGGCTGTGATTCGTAATTCAGTTTGCGTGCGGCCAGGAGTAACAGCCTGGTTGATCAGACCCTGATCCACCGCGAGGCCTGGTCTCAGACCGAGCCGCGTTGACCCCCGAAACCCTCTCCAGGTAAACTCCAAGTAAACTGCTGTATAACATAAGCATTCTATTACTAGAGGAGCTCAACAAAGTATTATGCTTGAATAGCAGTTAACAAACGGAAGAGTGAAGCATCATTATATATGTCCCTGAGTAACCCATACAGCTTTACCTCTTCCCATAAAAATAAAATGTGAAGATCATGAATTACAAAAAACAAAAAGTTACATGAAAGACAATATGAAACCTTATTTTATACGATAAAATTCAGGAAATTTTATTTAAATGAGAAGGTATTGTCTAGACGTTGAAAGCATTATGTTTGTTGGGAAATAAGTCAAGGATGTAAACTGACTTTAAACAATTGTTTTATTTAGTAAAAATTATAATATAAGGTTCCATGTACTATTATCATGTTTTTTTTTTTTTTGTACAAATACCTCACTTTCCTAGAAAGAGAGAAATATAAACGATAAACTAGGAGATGCAAAACAAAGAACAGGAAAACTAATAAGGAAAAGGACACTTGTGTATATTTCAGGACATTTACTCTGTATTTGGATTGATGAAGCCACTCGTGGCGAAATATTTATTTTAATAAATGTCCTGAACTGTACACAAGTCCCGTTTCCACACTGTGTCGGTATCATAAGAACATTTACAAACCAGGAAAACTAATACTGACGAACAGAATCCATACACAGTCCTGCACACATGTTGATGTCGTAGTGTGACAAAAAAAAACAGATGTACCACTTTCTTTACCCTCTTTATCTAACACATCTGTGCTACTTCCCTCTTGTTTACGCCACGAGCTTATTCTGCTCTTACCTTGCAGTATATCCTTCTTCCGAGCACCATACTACGTCCCCACACCCCAGCAGATCCACAATAACAAACATCTTCACCGTCTCAGCAACCGTGCTCACGAGCATAAACATTACTGCTCACCTTACCCAACGCAAAATATAGAACAAAGTATATTTCCTAACTCAACCACAACTACTGACACTTCCTAATCTACGGAATACCAGAGTCTCCTACCAAGTAGCGCCCTAGTGTCTCTCTTCAACACACAGCGACTCTCTCCATGCACAGACCTCACCACTCGAATCACCCAGCCAACCAGTTTATACGAACACTGCAATGTCAATCACAAACTTCCATATTGACTCACTTTTCCCGGTAACTACTCTTCAAAGCCAACTCTCGTGAATTCCAGATTTAATTTATCCAAGACAAACAGGGAGAAAAAGGACTTATAACTATTGAGTAAAGTGTAATTCAAAATTATATCATAAATTAATATAGATAAGATAAAAAAAATCAACAACTTCAAAGAAATAGTAAATGAGCAACACCAAGATATATGAGAAATAACTGAGACTAAAATCATAAAAATAATCAAACACAGTATCTTTCCAAGAGATTATGGCACTGTAAGGTAAGAAGACCCTAGACTTTATTTGCCAAATATTTAATGTGAAATGCTAAAACTGGCAGATGATACAGCGGAAGGCGTGAGAAACCATCTGCTACATCAGTCGATATCATTAAAAACAAAGACTTGTGCAGGTTCGATTCTTCATGTTCTGAAACTGTGTAGATCATTATCTACTGGACTGATGGATACTTGATCTTACGTCTGCTATCTGGAGACAGATATGCTAACGAACTATAAACACCTGTGGAAAAGAAGACATACAGAGTAAATTTGGACATTGCCCAACGTATTAGGTGAGATGATCAGATTATGATCCAGATATTAAGACAGTTCTCAGATTAAACTCAAAAACATTAACCATGGCAGGCAACACAGTAGTTGCAACAATTATTTATAACCATCCATCGATTAACGGGATTACCAGATTATGATGAATTTTTAAGATGGTTAAATTTTAATCATGTCAAAATAGATGGTAATAAACTTGTGACAACTGAAATTACCAAATATAGGATGTGCAAAATTAAAAGATGCACCATCAAGTTCTTTCAGTAGCATACTTGTCTAGGAAGCCACGAGAGTGAAGTGGCACAGCAATCTATCAACGTTTTACAGATTTTTTACATAAGTAGGACATGAAAAGAGTAGAGAATTGGGACGTCATAGAAGCAAGTGATCGTTGTGTCCTATTGTTCAACAGTCTTGCAAAGGTGGAAACTTAATTTAAGGGAGAAACTCTGTTAGGAATGACAGCCTTACATGAATTATATATATATATATATATATATATATATATATATATATATATATATATATATATATATATATATATATATATATATATATATATATATATATATATATATATATATATATATAATGTGCAAGACAACCACTATGAAAAAATAGAGGAATTCCAAGCGCTTTCGTGACTACTCACATTAAGTCTTATGATTCACTTTTGAATAATTAAAAATTGCGCCTTACTAAAGCAGATAAAATAAATGCAATAGTAATTATGAAAGAAACCGATTACCAAGATAAAATTAATAACCTCCTAGATGACTTTGAAACCTATTCTAAACTTAGAAAGAATCCCTTAGAAACTTTTAACAGCAATTTCAATAAAACAATAAAACATCTATTGAAGGGCAAAGATGAATTAATTAAAAAAATTACTTCCACTAATCTATCTTTACCTTATACGTATGGATTAATAAAAACACACAAACCTGGTAATCCTGTTAGACCAATTATTAGCTCCATAGGTAATTTTAATGTTAAAAACAACTTAGATTTAGTTGATAAATTAAGCACCTTGACTGATTTAAATGATTTCAATATGGTTAGTTTTGATGTTACTTCCTTGTTTACAAAAGTTCCAGTTGATGATTTACTAAGTTTCTTATCTGAAGAACTGGTTAATTACGATTTACCATTGCCAGTTCCTACTATCATTAAACTTATTAAACTTTGTATTGTTGATGCAAAATTTGTATTTAATGATGAGTTTTACACACAGAAGTTTGGTATGGCAATGGGAAATCCTCTTTCACCTGTTCTTAGTAATTTATATATGGATTTTTCGAAACAAGATTGCTTAACACAATCCTTCCCAATAGTGCTAAGTGGTATAGATATGTTGATGATATTTTGTGCCTTATGCCTAGGAATGTAGACATAAACCATTTCCTTGTGCAATTAAATAGCTTAGCTCATTCTATAAATTTTACTGTTGAATTCGAAGTAAATAACTCAATGCCCTTCCTAGATGTTTTTATTATTAAGGGTAACATTGATTTTAAATTTAAAATTTACAGAAAACCTACAAATAATTGTTCCTATGTACACTATTATTCTTCACATCAAGATAGAGTTAAAGTGTCGGTTTTCTCTTCAATGTTTTTGAGAGCTTTACGTATTTGTAGTCCAGAGTTCATAGATGAAGAAATCTCTAAAATTTATGAAATAGCTAATGATTTAAAATACCCAAGAAATGCAATTGATAAATCTTTTAAAATAGCTAGAAATACTTTTTACAATCCAAAAAGGGACAACCAACCCTATTCAACCAAGAATATCTTGGTTCTGCCTTACCATGAAAACTTGGTTGATATACCTTCCTTTCTTAAGAGTTTTAATATCAAAGTGGTATTTAAAAATCTTGATACAGTAAAAAGACTTTTAATAAAAAATTTCCCCCAAAATGCTGACGGATGTGTCTATAAGATTCCCTGTAAAAATTGCGATAAAGTTTATTACGGTCAAACCGGTAAAAGTCTTAAACTAAGATTAAAACAACATAAATATAGCATTAGAACTGGACAAGATTCTAATGCTCTATTTATTCATGTGAGAGATTTTAACCATCCAAATGATTTTCAAAATGCTGAGAAAGTTGTATCAAGCAAGTCCATGGTTGAGAGGAATATAATAGAATCATGTTTCATAAAAAGTAGTTTTGAAAATAATATGAATATTTCTTTTGGTTTATATAAATTGGAATAATTTATAATTAATAAAATTTGGGAAGAATTTAATGATAAATTGGACTAATCTTAATTCTTGGGAAGAGTTTCAGGTCCTTTCTTATGTTCCTCTTCACAGAGTCGTGCGTTGTTACGCTACTGTGAGATGTAGTCTTTGTTAGTGTGATGTGACTGTGAGGTGTAGTCTTGCCCCTTTATAAGCCTTCTTGTCATGTTTCCTTTTATAGTTCCTTGATAATGTGAGTAGTCACGAAAGCGCTTGGAATTCCTCTATTTTTCATAGTAGTTGTCTTGCATATTTTGATATCACCTGCTTACTGTGATCTTTTTGCATATATATATATATATATATATATATATATATATATATATATATATATATATATATATATATATATATACGTTATTTTACAGCTCTATACATCCCTAGTGTGACCTCATTTGGATTATGCCGCTCAGTTTTGGTCTCCTTACTACAGGTGAACATAAACTCGTTGGAGAACATACATAAGAACATAAAAATGGAGGAACACTGCAGAAGGATTACTTACTAGACAATACAAGGCAGGTCCTTATCAAATCCACCACTACCCAAAGCTACTAAAGAATTTACTCCCTTACCTACGACACCACTCAAACCCAGCCCCTCCCACTCATATATTTGTCCAATCTCTTTTTAAAGCCACTCAAGGTCCTAGCCTCTATCACCCTACTCGGGGAGATTCTTCCACGCATCCACAACTCTGTTCGATAACCAGTACTTACCTATGTCCTTTCTAAATCTAAATTTATCTAATTAGAAATGCATACCTGGTTCGATAACCTCAGTATTTTATTAATATCTCCTTTGTTTATTGAAGAATTTCTTGTATAAACATCCCATAATGTTGCAGTGTCTGACAGATGTGATAAATGGTTTGAAAACCGAAAAGTTGAAGATTGAGACACTTATGCAACATATGGGAATCTTTATTAAAGACACGTTTCGCCACACAGTGACTTCTTCAGTCCAATGCAAAGTAGAAATGGGTGTCTCAATCTTCAACTTGTCGGTTTTCAAAACCATTTATCACATCTGTCAGACACTGCAACATCTTGGGATCTTAATACAAGAAATTCTTCAGTACTTGTCCAACATTTGGACTTTCACTGTGAAGTTCCACTTTGCATTCCTTAAGGACCCTTGAAAAAAGCTCATCAGGGCCAGGCGATTTATTTTGTTTCAGTCGGTCTACTTGTTTCATAACAATTTCGCAAGTGACTGTGATATTACATAATTTATCTTCTTCAGACCCACTATAAAAATTAATTATTGGGATATTGTTAGTGGCTTCCTGTGTGAAAACCGAGAGAAAATAATTATTAAAAATCGAGCACATTTCATTCTTCTTGTCACTAAGATGCCCAGAGTTATTTTTTAAAGAAAAGATAGGTCATCTTTTCTTTAACTTTAGTTCTATAAACCTGGAAAAAAAACTTTCGAATCACTAGCAACTTTAATTACGCAGTTTCGTTTTGCTTTTCTTATTCCCTTTTTAACTTTCCTCTTAATGTGAATATATTGATTTACAAAATGATCCTCACTTCTTTTGATGTGCCCATAAATTCCATTCTTCTCCCCTAAAAGATGTTTGAGCCTATTATTCATCAATTTCGGGTCATTTCCATTCGATCTTATTTCCTTATACGGAATAAACGATCTTTAGGCAGCATGTATAGTGTTTAGAAAGTTGTTATATTGATAGCCCTCTTCGTTACCCCAGTCCACATATGATAGGTGTTCTCTAAGCCCATCGTAATCTGCTAAGCGAGAATCTGGAACCATTACTGAGTTATCAATATTATACTTCCATTCAATGCTAAAGGCAATTGATTTGTGGTCGCTTGCACCAAGTTCCTCTGTAATTTCTAAATTAATAACAAGGGTTTCTTTGTTTGCCATAGCCAATCGATCAGGTTAATTCTCCTTGTAGGTTCTGTATCAAATTGCTTTAAAAACACTCCTGAACTACCTCTAAGAAGTCGTTAGACTCTAAATTACCAGTCAAGGAATTCCAATCAATCTGACTAAAGTTAACGTCCAGTAGATTTACTACGTTATCGTGCCTTGTAGCCTTAACATTTTCCTCGCAAAGTAATCTCCCTTTGTCCCTATCCACGTTTGGAGGAAGGTATATCACGCCTTAAATAATTTTTTCATACCCCTGAAAATTCTATCCAGACTCTGTATGTGTTATTTCAGACTTTATACCCGTTTTTATGCAACACATCAAGCAATCTCCGACATACAGTGCCACCCGACCCGCTTCCCGATACTTCTGTCTACTTGGAAAAATTTAAAACTCTGAAGGTGACACTCAGCAATCGTGTCCCGATTTTTCGTATAAATCACGTCTCATATATGGCAAATACCTCTGTGTTATACGCACTTGCAACTAATCTCAACTCGTCCATCTTATTCCTAGCACTACGACCTTTAGTACTCACTTCTGTTTTTCCACTATACTTATTATTGTCTTGTCATCTAGTTCTACTGGCTTTCCACTATCCACCTCATTCTCCTTCATTACTGGTTTCCCTAAAACTCACAATATTACTAAACTTGAACTTCATTGTTTTCCCCTCAAAACCCATATCACTATTTCTTCTTTAAAGCCCCCTAACAGCTCCCTCCACTGCATTGGCAAGTACCCCCACCCCAGGCCTAGATAAGTGAATCCCATTCCTGGCATATATGTCATTTCTGCCATAGAATAGGTCCCAGTTGTCAATGAATGTTACTGCATTTTCCTTACAGTGTCTGTCCTGCCAGCAATTGACACTAATTGCCTTGGACAACCATTCATTTAAAACTTCTCTCCTTGGCAAAATACCACATATCACAGGGTTCCCTCCCTTCTTCCTAATTATGTTTATTGCTGACCTATGCCAAGTAATCAGTTCCTCACTCCTTCGTCTGCCAACATCGTTGCCTCCAGCACTGAGACAGTTAATAGGATTACTCCTATTACCTCTCATGATATCGTCCAGAGGGCTAACATAATCCTTCATCCCAGCCCCAGGAAAACACACCCTCTGCCTCCTCTTCCTATCTCCAACACAAAAAGCTCTATCCATAAACTTAATCTGATTGTCCCCAACTAAAACAATATGAGTGAATCAGAATACCAATTTTATAACGATATATCAGCAGAACGAAGAACTTAGTAAAGGGCAAGTTAAAGCTATATTAGAAGAAGAAAATAGTTTGCTCTCAACCGTGATCTTAATAGAGAAATGGGAAACTACTAACTATAATCAACTGGGAAGTATTAAAAAAAAATAACTCAAGAAAATCATAGCATCCCTGAATTCAAATAATAGGAAATACTTGAAATGTAAATGGATGAGCAAACTGCTCAGCATTAGCAAAATAAAAATGCCGTTGGACCCAATGAAATATCTTATAAGATATTTAAACCTCAATATCCAAGGCGATATTTTAAGTAAAATTTCTTATAAAAATGTTCCAACATTTTTCTCGTATTTATTCGGTGTCCCGTAGCTCGATCGCTAGCTCACTCGGCTCACACACTGAGATCTGGGGTTCGAATATCCTCCGACACAGTGGAAAACATTAAGGACGTGTTTTCATAAGACACCTGCTGTCCCTGTCCCTGTTCACCCATCAGTTTAAAATGTGTACCTGGGTATTAGTCGACTGGTGTGGGTCGCATCATGGGACAAAACTGACCTAAATTGCCCGAAATACTCAACATAACAAGCGGCTTTCTGTACAGTAGTATGTCATTGATGTCAGATAGGTCTATCTACGTTGAACATGTACTTTTAGTAAATAAAGATATTATTATATTATTGTTAATGAAAAACAACTAGATATCTGGAAGATGTTCAGCATGTTTCAATTTTTAAAATTAAAATCATGAATTAAAAGACAAACTAGAATTCTTCTGAGGTATTAATGGTCAGCCTAATGAGAATGGGATAGGAAAATGACTTGAGGAATGCCTTCAGAGAATTTACTTCAGCACTGAGTGTTATCTTTGGGAGACACATCAATTTCTCAATTTGTAAAACTTGTTTTTAGTCCTTTGAAAAACTAACGGAGATTCCGTAAAAAGAGAAGGACTTTCGTACTGCACATTACTAGACCTTCAGTAGTTTGTCTCAGAGCATAACAATATACATACTAATAAAAAAATACACACATATGCACCATCTAATTATCTTTACTTGTAGACGTTTCGCCATCCAGTGCATTTATAAGTACAGTGTATATAACACTGGTCAACAACCAAAATACTTCCGAGACCAGAGTAGCAATTTCCAACTAATTTTAGGTCACTGATAATGAATATCATGGTTAAAATTGTTTGCTAGCTCTACTTTTAAATATAGACCTACGTGTCACAACAGGTTGCAACAGGCTTGCAACAGTGTGTTTCTTACCACACCCACAGTCTCACTGACCTTTATTCTTGTTCCAGCAGTCATACAAGGTGGTTGTGCTCTCCAAGTTTATATTTTGAGGTGAAAGGTTGGTGATTGTCTTAGCCAAACACTTTTTAAACTTATAATAAATATTCACTGAGCAAGCTATTGATATGCATTTGAGGCATATTATACTAATTTTATTTTCTTACTGAATGATATAAATACTTCTGGTTAGTTGTCATGCTCTGTATTATAATGATAAATTTATGACAAAAAAAAATTATGTTTATCTTCTAATTGTTTTTTGTTTTCTTCATTCAGATGCCTCGTACTTGTGTGAATATTGCAGACAACATTTGCTACATTTGTGGTGAGGTGACCTTTGTATCACAGAAGATCCATATAACTGCTATGGTTAGAAAGGCATATTACCTATATTTTGGATGCAAGATTAGTGACCAAGATAAGAACTGGGCTCCACACATATGCTGCTTGGGAAGCATTCAAGTTAGTGGTGAAGGGATTTCTGGGAAACAGAAGGGAAGGCAACTATGAAGAATTGGTGGAAAACCTCATCAAGGCTTACAAGAACATGAGATTTAACATGTCACTTAAAATCCACTTTTTAGACTCACATTTAGACTTTTATCCAGCGAACTGTGGGGCAGTTAGTGACGAACATGGTGAAAGGTTTCACAAAGAAATTTCAACCATGGAAAAATGGCACCAGGGCAAATGGGGCCCAAGAATGCTTGCAGACTATTGCTGGACATTGACAAGAGATGATTCTTCAGCCCACTATAAGCGTCAAGCAAAAAGACTTTAAAACATACTGACACATATAGTACGTTATAATCAAATAATGAAATATTACATATCTCATATCTTTAAACCTATAGACAATAAGCGTTTTTCAAGGTGATATTTGGATTCAGGACATGAAAATACATAAGACTTAACTAATCTCATTTAAGAAGCATACAACTTTTCAGAAAATGTTGACCAGTGTAATCTGATGACTATACAAATATATATAGAAGAGAGTGGAAGACGGGGTAATCAGTCCCTCTGTCTAGGAGGGGATGATCACTATACATACTAGAAACTTATATTGAACAGTAAAGCAGGTAATAACATCAAAATAGAATTCTCAATAAAAAAAAAGAAAAAAAGTGGCACAGTGCCAGAGGAAACTCCAGGATCTGGAGCTATAACCCAAAAATCTTCAAAAAAACTTAATCATTGATTACAACCTATTAGAGGACTTATTTATTAGAGTCAGTACTTGAATGTCGTAAAAAAAATTGAGTTTAATCTCAAACATGTACACCGATATCACTTAATATTACTCCTTCCCTCATCCTCTCTACTCTTACCAGAAAGTCAACTCTCCACTCTCTCATCCCCAATTACGGAAATGAACTCCCACTCTCATAAACCAGCCTTTACCTTGAACTACACCCAATCCCAACTCGAAAGATTTACAATTATTAACCCACTCCAAGTTCCACACACCTGTACCATCACACACGTTTATGCAAAACACACTGAAATATGAATATTATAAAGAAAAAAGGTGGAGTAGGCAGAGAGGAGGAAGATAGAACAAACACATCTTCAGTCTGGGAGGAGAGTACGCGGGAAAAAGAAGCGTGAAAGGAGATAACAAAGAATAACCCATATTGTAGGGATATTGAAGTCCATAGAGAAACAATCGGAAAGTAATGGAACTTTGCTCTTAGGCCTAGTTTGAGAAGTTTAAGGATGTAGAAAGCTTTATAATCAAGGATGAAAAGAACAATGAGCAAAACGGGAAGATGTAAGGAAGAGCGAGAAGAACCTTGAAAAAGAATTAGGGAGCAAAGGCAAGTGATAGAAAAGCTTTGAATTGAAACAAATAAAAATGAAGATGGTACGAGGAATATATCAATCGAAAAAGTCAAGAATCTGGACAACGGTACATTCCCAGCAGGTCAAATTTGTTTAAGCAGAAATGTCAAATGAACATAGAGAGGGAAGCCTGGGTGAGACGAGGCACTAAACTTTCTTGGTGTTGGTGCACTTCCCAAAACCATATGCCTTTGTTACACTACAAATGCAAACAAAATAGACGAGACTGATTAAGGTGTTTGTACACTGGATTTTCCTAAGCCTCTAAATGCTTAGCTAGGGAATTTTCCTATTCCTTGGGTTCCCGTCTTTCGGAGGGGGGAAGGCCTTCTCTCTGTGGAAGAGGTATATAAGGAAATGGTAATATCTTCCCTATTTGTTGTTTGATATCAATAATCGAAACTTTTATATACAGGTAGCGCATTCGAGAGAACAGCAATACTGTTTTCATAAATTTCTTAATCCACTTTTAACTAGAAGTTTATGAGGAAATTGATCTTGAATCATATTGTCAAGTTTCCTTCTTGTGCACCTATAAAACATCCTGGGCAGTGAGTTGCAATGTGAGAGAAGACTGAATCTGTTTAACTCTCCTGGTCCTTTTATGAAAGTTGCAAATTACAATGATTCCTCTAGTGACAATGGCAACCAGTGCGTATTTAACACATTTATTGATAAGACTAACAACAAACCTAGAATACAGAATCCTTATTGGCTCAAGTAATGGTGCCAGTCTTGAGTTTGCTAGATAGAAAAATAATAATCAGTCATTGAAATAACATGTTCATAAAATCTTCAATTAGTTTGAAATAATTATGAAGGACTATAATAATGAATGCAGTACGGCGTACAGGTCTAAATACGGGGAATAAAATTAAACAGTGGTCACTGAAGAAGAAAACTGCATTCACATGAGCGTTAAATTCTACAGAAAAAAAATTTGCTAAATTATCAGTGGTGCATAAAATGGAATGAAATATCAGGAGTGGTAGAGAGTCAGCTGGTATAAGGGAGGGTTTGTTTCCTGCTAGTGCATATGCTGACACTTGCCTTCTTGCATCCACATCTGACGAGCTCCTGAAATAACTCTGCAAATGTTGTAACTCTAGTCCATTGTGGAAACAACGATAGGGTTCTTGACATGGAGGGTCATAGGCAGAAGCCCATTCACATGTCTGGTTAAATACTCTACGACTGTGTTACTAGAGTGCATTTTGGGGTGTTGGAATAAGTTCCACAAATTAAATTTCGTAAAATATTTTCTACCTTGAATCAGTGCATGACATTGCCATCTACATACATTTTGAAGAGGACAATTAAAAACTATTCTACGAATCTGAGTCAGTTAATAAAACAAGAATTAGTATCAAGACCTCAGGGGTTGTAATATATAAGTAATAGTTTTTAGGGTATTCAATATATATATATATATATATATATATATATATATATATATATATATATATATATATATATATATATATATATATATATATATATATATATATATATATATATATATATATATATATGTCGTGCCGATTAGGTAAAACTGGTCAATTAGCAAGAACTCATCTAAAATTAGGTTCTTTCTAAAATTTTCTCTTATACGTTTAAAGATATTTTTTTTTCATTTATATTAATGTAAGAATTTATAATTTTGTACCAAGAGAAACTTTGAAAACCTACCTAACCTTATTACAACAAGCGCAATTTAATTTAGCCTAACCAAACTAAATATATTTTAGATACGTTAACATTAATTTATTAATATACAAACACAATGAAATATATTTTTTTCGTTAAGTTCAGAATGATTTTGGCGAAATTATTGCATACACAAATTTTCACTTGTCTTATATGGCAAGGTGAGCGTTGCTATTTAAGCCAAAATCGCAAGTTTTACCTAATCGGCACGACATATATATATAGTCGTGCCGATTAGTAAACTGGTCAATTAGCAAGAACTCATTTAAAATTAAGTCCTTTCTAAAAATTTTTATACGTTTAGAGATATATTTTTTCATTTATGTTAATGTAAGAATTTATAATTTTGTACCAAGAGAAACTTTGAAAACCTACCTAACCTTATTACAACAAGCGCAATTTAATTTAGCCTAACCAACTAAATATATTTTAGATACGTTAACATTAATTTAATAATAAACAAACACAATGAAATATATTTTTTCGTTATGTTCAGAATGATTTTGGCGAAATTATTGCATACACAAATTTTCACTTGTCTTATATGGCAAGGTGAGCGTTGCTATTTAAGCCAAAATAGCAAGTTTTACCTAATCGGCACGACAATATATATATATATATATATATATATATATATATATATATATATATATATATATATATATATATATATATATATATATATATATATATATATGTCGTGCCGATTAGGTAAAACTGGTCAATTAGCAAGAACTCATCTAAAATTAAGTCCTTTCTAAAATTTTCTCTTATACGTTTAAAAATATATTTTTTTCATTTATGTTAATGTAAGAATTTATAATTTTGTACCAAGAGAAACTTTGAAAACCTACCTAACCTTATTACAACAAGCGCAATTTAATTTAGCCTAACCCAACTAAATATATTTTAGATACGTTACCATTAATTTAATAATAAACAAACACAATGAAATATTTTTTTTTCGTTATGTTCAGAATGATTTTGGCGAAATTATTGCATACACAAATTTTCACTTGTCTTATATGGCAAGAAGAGCGTTGCTATTTAAGCCAAAATCGCAAGTTTTACCTAATCGGCACGGCATATATATATATATATATATGTCGTGCCGATTAGGTAAAACTGGTCAATTAGCAAGAACTCATCTAAAATTAAGTCCTTTCTAAAATTTTCTCTTATACGTTTAAAGATATATTTTTTTCATTTATGTTAATGTAAGAATTTATAATTTTGTACCAAGAGAAACTTTGAAAACCTACCTAACCTTATTACAACAAGCGCAATTTAATTTAGCCTAATCCAACTAAATATATTTTAGATACGTTAACATTAATTTAATAATAAACAAACACAATGCAATATATTTTTTTCTTTAGGTTCAGATTGATTTTGGCGAAATTATTGCATACACAAATTTTCGCTTGGCTTATATGGCAAGAAGAGCGTTGCTATTTAAGCCAAAATCGCAAGTTCTTAAATAGCAACGCTCACCTTGCCATATAGGACAAGTGAAAATTTGTGTATGCAATAATTTCGCCAAAATCATTCTGAACATAACGAAAAAAATATATTTCATTGTGTTTGTTTATTATTAAATTAATGTTTACATATCTAAAATATATTTAGTTGGGTTAAACTAAATTAAATTGCGCTTGTTGTAATAAGGTTAGGTTGGTTTTCAAAGTTTCTCTTGGTACAAAATTATAAATTCTTACATTAACATAAATGAAAAAAAATATATCTTTAAACGTATAAGAGAAAATTTTGGAAAGGACTTAATTTTAGATGAGTTCTTGCTAATTGACCTTTTTTCCCCTCATTAATTCTATGATTCACCGCATCCTTCATAGACCCATCTGCTGATACATCCACTCCTAAATATCTGAAAACATTCACCTCCTCCATCCTCTCTCCCTCTAATCTGATATCCAATCTTTCGTTATCTAATTTTTCTCTACCTTCATCACTTTACTCTTTCCTATATTCACTTTTAATTTCCTTCTTTTACATACCCTACCAAACTCATCAACCAACCTTTGCAACTTCTCTTCAGAATCCCCCAAAAGCACAGTGTCATCAGCAAAGAGCAACTGTGAGAACTCCCACTTTGTGTTGGATTCTTTATCTTTTAACCCCACACCTCTTGCCAACACCCGAGCATTCACTTCTCTTCCAATTACATCTATAAATATATTGAACAACCAAGCTGATACCACACATCCTTGTCTAAGGCCTGCTTTTACTTGGAAATAATCTTGCTCTCGCCTGCATATTGTAACCTGAGCCTCACTATCCTCGTAAAAACTTTCCACCGCTTTCAATAACCTACCTCCTATTCCATACATTTTCAACATTTGCCAATTGTCCCCCTATCTACCCTATCATATACCTTTTCCAAATTCATAAATGCCACAAACACCTTTTTACCCGTATCTAAATATTGTTCACCTATATGTTTCACTGCAAACACTTGGTCTACACACCCCCTACCCTTCCTAAAGCCTCCTTGTTCATCTGTTATCCTGCTCTCCGTCTTACTCTTAATTCTTTCAATAATAACTCTACCATATATATATATATATATATATATATATATATATATATATATATATATATATATATAATATATATTTTTGTGTGTGTGTGTGGGTGTTTTGAAGCAATTAGCATACTGCGACCGGCTGGGGATCGAACCTGTGATATTTTTAACATACCTCCCGAGAAGCTATCAAAAATCTTCTACGAATTTGTCCACTACGCTTCGATGCAGGCGACCTTTTTCATGTGAGTTTTCTTAAAGATGCTCTAGACCAATCTGTTTATACAATTTATTGCCAACTAATTGTCGCCGTACTCAATTAAAGCATTCATAAAGTTTATTAATATTTATAATTTATGGAAAGAAATACCCATAATCATACAGAGGTTTTCGTAGCTATGATGAGCCAATATGAACAAATTGTATGATAAACAAGACAATTCATACAGAGAATTAAATACAAATCTCTCATACAGAAAACGAAGCAGGTCGCGACTTGGCATACTCACTTAATGTCTAAGGCATTGCATCTAATCGCTATTTGATACAGCAATCATCTCTTAGATTGTGGATGCTATTCAAAATTATGCACCTATCTTAGCAGTACAAACAAACGTTGTTGTTCATTAAACGTTTTATTTTATGACGAAACAACGAGAATTCTATGACTATACGTGAGGATGCAGCTCCATTGCAGAATATGATTTTCGCATTAGCCAAGTCTATTTCGAGACCAAACGAGCTCAAATGAGCTAAAACAGGATAAGACTCCTGTCCAACTTGCGCTGAATTGCTCTGTTGGGGTATTTAAGCTGTGAAAGGTTTTACAGTAAGAAAAAAAAACAGTAGATGCAGCAGTCTTACCAATTAATTCAGTACAAAACATCAACCAGTACAAGAGAAATATTTCTATACGTATGACTATATACTATATATATATATATGACGTGCCGATTAGGTAAAACTTTCGATTTTGGCTTAAATAGCAACGCTCTTCTTGCCATATAAGACAAGCGAAAATTTGTGTATGCAATAATTTCGCCAAAATCATTCTGAACATAATGAAAAAAATATATTTCATTGTGTTTGTTTATTATTAAATTAATGTTAACGTATCTAAAATATATTTAGTTGGGTTAGGCTAAATTAAATTGCGCTTGTTGTAATAAGGTTAGGTAGGTTTTCAAAGTTTCTCTTGGTACAAAATTATAAATTCTTACATTAACATAAATGAAAAAAATATATATTTAAACGTATAAGAGAAAATTTTAGAAAGGACTTAATTTTAGATGAGTTCTTGCTAATTGACCAGTTTTACCTAATCGGCACGACATATATATATATATATATATATATATATATATATATATATATATATATATATATATATATATATATATATATATATATATATATGTCGTGCCGATTAGGTAAAACTTGTAATTTTGGCTTAAATAGAACGTCACCTTGCCATATAAGACAAGTGAAAATTTGTGTATGCAATAATTTCGCCAAAATCATTCTGAACATAACGAAAAAATATATTTCATTGTGTTTGTTTATTATTAAATTAATGTTAACGTATCTAAAATATATTTAGTTGGGTTAGGCTAAATTTAATTGCTCTTGTTGTAATAAGGTTAGGTAGGTTTTCAAAGTTTCTCTTGGTACAAAATTTTAAATTCTTACGTTAACATAAATGAAAAAAATATATCTTTAAACGTATAAGAGAAAATTTTAGAAAGGACTTAATTTTAGATGAGTTCTTGCTAATTGACCAGTTTTACCTAATCGGCACGACATATATATATATATATATATAATATATATATATATATATATATGTCGTGCCGATTAGGTAAAACTGGTCAATTAGCAAGAACTCATCTAAAATTAAGTCCTTTCTAAAATTTTCTTATACGTTTAAAGATATGTTTTTTCATTTATGTTAATGTAAAATTTATAATTTTGTACCAAGAGAAACTTTGAAAACCTACCTAACCTTATTACAACATGCGCAATTTAATTTAGCCTAACCCAACTAAATATATTTTAGATACGTTAACATTAATTTAATAATAAACAAACACAATGAAATATATTTTTTTGTTCTGTTCAGAATGATTTTGGCGAAATTATGCATACAAAATTTTCACTTGTCTTATATGGCAAGGTGAGCGTTGCTATTTAAGCCTAAATCGAAAGTTTTCCTAATCGGCACGTATATATATATATATATATATATATATATATATATATATATGTCGTGCCGATTAGGTAAAACTGGTCAATTAGCAAGAACTCATCTAAAATTAAGTCCTTTCTAAAATTTTCTCTTATACGTTTAAAGATATATTTTTTTCATTTATGTTAATGTAAAAATTTATAATTTTGTACCAAGAGAAACTTTGAAAACCTACCTAACCTTATTACAACAAGGGCAATTTAATTTAGCCTAACCCAACTAAATATATTTTAAATACGTTAACATTAATTTAATAATAAACAAACACAATGAAATATATTTTTTTCGTTATGTTCAGAATGATTTTGGCGAAATTATTGCATACACAAATTTTCACTTGTCTTATATAGCAAGGTGAGCGTTGCTATTTAAGCCAAAATCGCAAGTTTTACCTAATCGGCACGACATATATATATATATATATATATACGTATATATATGTCGTGCCGATTAGGTAAAACTTGTCAATTAGCAAGAACTCATCTAAAATTTAGTCCTTTCTAAAATTTTCTCTTATACGTTTAAAGATATATTTTTTTCATTTATGTTAATGTAAGAATTTATAATTTTGTACCAAGAGAAACTTTGAAAACCTACCTAACCTTATTACAACAAGCGCAATTTAATTTAGCCTAACCAAACTAAATATATTTTAGATACGTTAACATTAATTCAATAATAAACAAACACAATGAAATATATTTTTTCGTTAAGTTCAGAATGATTTTGGCGAAATTATTGCATACACAAATTTTCACTTGTCTTATATGGCAAGGTGAGCGTTGCTATTTAAGCTAAAATCGCAAGTTTTACCTAATCGGCACGACATATATATATATATATATATAGTATATATATATATATATATATATATATATATATATATATATATATATATATATATATATATATATATATATACTATATATATAAATGCATGGTCAGGAATTTCCAATGTTGCAGAAAAAGGAAGAGTTCCAAGCGAATATGTTCAGAGGAAGCGTGTTTACTGAAAGGAGGTAGAAGGGAGACAGGAGGCGATAAATGCCCCAGACTTACCAATATCCAGTGCCAGAAAAACTTATTAAAGCATTAGAAGACAAGCAGCCCACAAACACTGTTATTGTGATAATTACCTAAAGAACCTAACATTAGTGACATGCCAATTATAAAAAACTGTGGCAGTGCTTGACAAAATATTTACCTTAACAGTTACAACCTCAGTAACTGTGGCTACCTTCACAGTTACCCACACATTAACTGTGGCTACCTGCACAGTTACCCACACAGTGACTGTGGGTACCTGCACAGTTACCACTACAGTTACAGTGGTTACATGTACAGTTACCACCACAGTGACAGTGGCTCTTTGCACAGTTACACTACAGTGACAGTGGCTACCTGCACAGTTACCACTACCGTGACGATGTCACCATAACACTTACCACCACAGTGGCGGTGTGACCATTACAGTTATCACCTCTGACAGAGTTACCACAACAATTATCACTACACTGACGGTGTTACCACTATAGTTATCACTACAGTGACTGTTACCAACACAGTGACGGTGTTACCATCACAGTTATCACCACAGCGTCAGTGATAACTACACGAGTTTCGACCACAGGTGGTCAAGACGGCACTACGACCAGAGTAACAGAGATTACCTACACCAGTTGCTTGACATAATGAAGCTACGCATGTAACACCAGACGAGTTCAAGTTGTTGATTTACTTCGTCACTCTATACTTACTGCAGAGAAAATTTAAATATTATGTAGAGAATTGTATACATGAAGGATAATGACATAATACAGCAGCATGAAAGTTCACTAATTACTCTTTACTATTATAAAAAAATCGTAACCTGATAATGACCCATGTAGAACGAAACGTCGTTTCAAACTTTTTTTATATAAATAGTATACATGAATATGGAAACTTTTCATATTCAATGGGCCCATATATCTTGAAACAATAGGCTTAACGAGAAATGGATAGTATATTTATTGATTAATTTTAATTGCCAAAAAAAAATGAGAAAAAAAAATCGTTTTTTTCTCTCTTCAAAATCATGTGTTATTTAACTGAACACTGTATGTTAACCCCTATATTCTATGCATAACTAAAAAAACTTTAAGAATTAATATTACAATGATTACTGTAAGAACGTAGACTAAAACATTTTCTAAATATTTTCTGTGTCGTTAAAATTATAATTTTTTTCTCTTAAGCGAGGGATAATTGTTGAATAATAATTTTAGGACATTTCGTGAATCATTTATTTAACATCAGACAATTTCTTTTGGCGGAAAAATAGTTCTCGAATATCAGAAAAAAAATGACAAAAATCATCGGTAACAAATATGAAGAAAAAAATAAAGGCTAATAAAATGCTGAAAACAAATCAGTTTATTTTGTTTTGATGGCCAACCACACTCTGGTTTATTGGAGGTAACACTCACACCAGCAGCAGCAAACTTGTACAAGGTGTTTGCATGTGTGTGTGTGTGTGTGTGTGTGTTCTGTCCTATATGTGGTGGCAGGGATCGACTCTCGGCTCCTGACCCCCAAATCATCAGTGCCTGCTACGCAGTCTCCCTCACATGCTTTCGAGAACCCAATCGTGCCGCTCCTGAAAGGTGTGTATAGATACTACCTCTACTACTCCATTTTCAACTTAGTTCCAATAGTACCTTAAGACTGAAGAAATAATAACATCCCCGTTTTCAACTTCCAGTTCTGCTCTTAATACCCAATTCCCATCCCTCGAACAACCTTCATTTCTGTGTGTGTGCGTTGGGGGAGGAGGGGGGTGCTCAGAAATTGAGTGTCGAGATCCAAAGGGAAAATACCTGCATCTTTCTGGGTACACGGCCATCTACGGGTATCTTTTATAATGTATTTTGTTTTCAATTAATGTTCACAAACATAGAATATAGGAGGTGATTATGTCGTGCCGATTAGGTAAAACTAGTCAATTAGCAAGAACTCATCTAAAATTAAGTCCTTTCTAAAATTTTATCTTATACATTTAAAGATATATTTCTTTCATTTATGTTAATGTAAGAATTTATGATTTTGTACCAAGAGAAACTTTGAAAAACTACCTAACCTTATTACAACAAGCGCAATTTAATTTAGCCTAACCCAACTAAATATATTTTAGATACGTTAACAATAATTTAATAATAAACAAACACAATGAAATATTTTGTTTTCGTTATGTTCAGAATGATTTTGGCGAAATTATTGCATACACAAATTTTCACTTGTCTTATATGGCAAGGTGAGCTTTGCTATTTAAGCCAAAATCGCAAGTTTTACCTAATCGGAACGACAATTATATATATACATATATATATATATATATATATATATATATATATATATATATATATATATATATATATATATATATATATATATATGTCGTGCCGATTAGGTAAAACTGGTCAATTAGCAAGAACTCATTTAAAATTAAGTCCTTTCTAAAATTTTCTCTTATACGTTTAAAGATATATTTTTTTCATTTATATTAATGTAAGAATTTATAATTTTGTACCAAGAGAAACTTTGAAAACCTACCTAACCTTATTACAACAAGCGCAATTTAATTTAGCATAACCCAACTAAATATATTTTAGATACGTTAACATTAATTTAATAATAAACAAACACAATGAAATATATTTTTTTCGTTATGTTCAGAATGATTTTGGCGAAATTATTGCATACACAAATTTTCACTTGTCTTATATGGCAAGATGAGCGTTGCTATTTAAGCCAAAATCGCAAGTTTTACCTAATCGGCACGACATATATATATTTTTTTTATTAACTCATCGGCCGATTCCCACCAAGGCAGGGTGGCCCGAAAAAGAAAAACTTTCATCATCATTCACTCCATCACTGTCCTGCCAGAAGGGTGCTTTACACTACAGTTATAAAACTGCAACATTAACACCCCTCCTTCAGAGTGCCGGCACTGTACTTCCCATCTCCAGAACTCAAGTCCGGCCTGCCGGTTTCCCTGAATCCCTTCATAAATGTTACTTTGCTCACACTCCAACAGCACGTCAAGTATTAAAACCATATGCCTCCATTCACTCCTATCAAATACGCTCACACATGCTTGCTGGAAGTCCAAGCCCTCGCACACAAAACTTCCTTTACCCCCTCCCTCCAACCTTTCCTAGGCCGACCCCTACCCCGCCTTCCTCCACTACAGATTTATACACCTCGAAGTCACTCTGTCTCGTTCCATTCTCTCTACATGTCCAAACCACCTCAGCAACCCCTCCTCAGCTCTCTGAACAATCGTTTTGGTAATCCCGCACCTCCTCCTAATTTCCAAACTCCGAATTCTCTGCATTATATTCACACCACACATTGACCTCAGACATGACATCTCCACTGCCTCCAGCCTTCTCCTCGTTGCAACATTCATCACCCATGCTTCACACCCATATAAGAGCGTTGGTATAACTATACTCTCATACATTCCCCTTTACTTCCATGGACAAGGTTCTTTGTCTCCACAGACTCCGAAGTGCTCCACTCACCCTTTTCCCTCATCAATTCTATGATTCACCTCATCCTTCATAGACCCATCCGCCGACATGTCCACTCCCAAATATCTGAATACATTCACCTCCTCCATACTCTCTCCCTCCAATCTGATATCCAATCTTTCGTCACCTATTCTTTTTGTTATCCTCATCACCTTACTCTTTCCTATATTCACTTTCAATTTTCTTCTTTTACACACCCTACCAAATTCATCCACCAACCTCTGCAGCTTCTCTTCAGAATCTCCCAGCACAGTGTCATCAGCAAAAGCAACTGTGACAACTCCCACTTTGTATTTGCTTCTTTATCTTTTAGCCCAACACCTCTTGCCAAGACCCTCGCATTCACTTCTCTTACAACCCCATCTATAAATATATTGAACAACCACGGTGACATCACACATCCTTGTCTAAGGCCCACTTTTACTGGGAAATAGTCCCTTCCCTCCTACACACTCTAACCTGAGCCTCACTATCCTCATAAAAACTCTTCACTGCTTTCAGTAACCTTCCTCCTATTCCATACACCTGCAACATCTGCCACATTGCCCCCTATCTACCCTATCATACGCCTTTTCCAAATCCATAAATGCCACAAAAACATCTTTACCCTTATCCAAATACTGTTCACCTATATGTTTCACTGTAAACACTTGGTCTACACACCCCTACCTTTCCTAAAGCCCCTTGTTCATCTGCTATCCTGCTTTCTGTTTTACTCTTAATTCTTTCAATAATAACTCTACCATACACTTTACCAGGTACACTCAACAGACTTATTCCCCTATAATTTTTGCACTCTCTTTTGTCCCCTTTGCCTTTATACAAAGGAACAATACACGCTCTCTGCCAATCCCTAGGTACCTTACCCTCTTCCATACATTTATTAAATAATAGCACCAACCACTCCAAAATTATATCCCCACCTGCTTTTAACATTTCTATCTTTATCCCATCAATCCCAGCTGCCTTACCCCTTTCATTCTACCCACTGCCTCACGAACTTCCCTACACCCACAACTTGCTCTTCCACACTCCTACAAGATGTTATTCCCCCTTTGCCCTACACACGAAATCACAGCTTCCCTGTCTTCATCAACATTTAACAAATCCTCAAAATATTCTCTCCATCTTCCCGATACCTCTAACTCTCCATTTAATAACTCTCCTCTCCTATTTTTAACTGTCAAATCCATTTGTTCTCTAGGCTTCCTCAACTTATTAATCTCATTCCAAAACTTTTTCTTATTTTCAACAAAATTTGCTGATAACATCTCACCCACTCTCTCATCTGCTCTCTTTTACATTGCTTCACCACTCTTTTAACCTCTCTTTTCTCTCCATATACTCTTCCCTCCTTGCATCACTTCTACTTTGTAAAAACCTCTCATATGCTAACTTTTCTCCCTTACTACTCTCTTTACATCATCATTCCACCAATCGCTCCTCTTCCCTCCTGCACCCACTCGCCTGTAACCACAAACTTCTGCTGAACACTCTAACACTACATTTTTAAATCTACCCCATACATTTTCGACCCCATTGCCTACACTTCACGACATATATATATATATATATATATATATATATATATATATATATATATATATATATATATATATATATATATATATATATATATATATATACATACGTTTACATGTATATGTGGTGGACAATGTTGCATGGGCCATTCGTTTTGTTTGCTTCTTTTTGAAATCTTTGGATAACATCTTGATTGGCTTCAAAGTTCTGACACTTGTATCTTTCTTCCATGAAGGTTGATATTGTAAGTGGTATGTGAATGCGCCATTTTGAAACTTTTAATTTCAAAATTGTGTAGTAGTATTTTGCTTTATCTTGGTCCAGGTATCTGGTCTTATCCTCATCTTCAGTTGAATCTGAATGCATCACACGTTCCACTGGCGCGTTTTGAATCTTACTAGTTGATAGCTTCCCCCCCTCCCCGATTAAAATAAAACAATCGAGAGCAGCATCAGTCTTGGTTTTAGGATATGTAGGCGAACGTATCGTTGGATTCTATGTAGTAACTAAAGTATGACTCCTCTGGCTGTCCTTAAACTTTTACCAAATCCATGGGAGGCCTGGTCACAGGCCAGGCCTCGGGGGCGTTGACCCTGAAACCCTCCACATGAATGCTCCAAGTATCACTTCAATATAAACATACGAATAGTTTTTTTAATTTACTAATATTCTTAGCATTTTTATATTATTCACCTTAGTAATTCCATATTATTCTTATCTAACGTAACCTAACCAGCATTTGGCACTATTTTCGATTTTATCACAGTTCATGTATATTTTCGAAAAATCAGATTTAACTAACCTTTAATGTACACAGCAAAATCAATGACTTAAATTGAATATTCATGAGTAAAATATTAAATAACAGTGTTTTTACTAATTTTCCTAATATTAATATAATATAGCCAAATCAAAGTATTATAACTAAATATTTTATATTTTGAGTTATATCCAGAATATAATGTATTTACTGACTTTTATCTATCTTATAACAGAATGCACAACCAATCGCAAACTAACCCAAATTTCTCATGTTACCTTAGTTTTATAATAAATTCCATCTAATAAACCTTATTTCAGATATTTTCTCCATCAACCCTATGTTAGTTTAACTCCAGTTATCCTATGTTAGTTTAACTCCAGTTAAACTATGTTAGTTTAACTCCAGTTATCCTATGTTAGTTTAACTCCAGTTATCCTATGTTAGTTTAACTCCAGTTATCCTATGTTAGTTTAACTCCAGTTATCCTATGTTAGTTTAACTCCAGTTATCCTATGTTAGTTTAACTCCAGTTATCCTATGTTAGTTTAACTCCAGTTATCCATGTTAGTTTAACTCCATAGTTTCACTGGTTCATACTACCTCCTTCTATCTATACATATAACCTATAAATCCATATAACTTATAAACCCATATAATAGGTAAACCCATAAAACACATAAACCCATATAAAATATAAACCCATAAAAGATATGTACCTGTATAACCCCACATATTTTAAGATCTTTCTCACAAATTCGTGATTAATTTCGTCTTAATAGTCTCTCTTCTGAATCTGTCTTGAAAAATGTTATTTTAAGAAGTTTCTCTTTTATATAAACAGTCACATGTAAAGTATTTCTGTATTTCCTGTTCCATTTGCTTCCATTATTTCAGTGACATTTTCTTTATGTTCCTACTTCTTGTTTCTCAGCCGTCTTCAGTGTTTAAAAAAAATTAAAAACCACTACCCATATTGACGCATCATTAATATTGTCTTATCACTAGATACAGTTCCGGAATTCCTCCAGTATCGCATTAATAACACTGTTATCTCCTAGAAAGAAACGGAAAAAAAACCCACCTCGAAGCCACGACCTCCATCTTCCTCATATTCGCCTCTCTTCTTTTCTCATTTCTGGTTATTTTATGGATCAATGAATCAAATACTCGAAAAAAGGGAAAGAAATTACTAGGAAAAAAATGTAACGTGAATGAATCTATATATATATATATGTCGTGCCGATTAGGTAAAACTGGTCAATTAGCAAGAAATCATTTATAATTAAGTCCTTTCTAAAATTTTCTCTTATACATTTAAAGATATATTTTTTTAATTTATGTTAATGTAAAAAATTATATTTTTGTACCAAGAGAAACTTTGAAAACCTACCTAACCTTATTACAACAAGCGGAATTTAATTTAGCCTAACCCAGCTAAATATATTTTAGATACGTTAACAATAATTTAATACTAAACAAACACAATTAAATATATTTTTTCTTTAGGTTCAGAATGATTTTTGCGAAATTATTGCATACAAAAATTTTCGCTTGTCTTATATAGCAAGAAGAGCGTTAATATTTAAGCCAAAATCACAAGTTTTACCTAATCGGCACGACACATATATATATATATATATATATATATATATATAGATATATATATATATATATATATATATGTCGTGCCGATTCGGTAAAACTGGTCAATTAGCAAGAACTCATCTAAATTTAAGTCCTTTCTAAAATTTTCTCTTATACGTTTAAAGATATATTTTTTTAATTTATGTTAATGTAAGAATTTATAATTTTCTACCGGGAGAAACTTTGAAAACCTACCTAACCTTATTACAACATGCGCAATTTAATTTAGCCTAACCCAACTAAATATATTTTAGATACGTTAACATTAATTTAATAATAAACAAACACAATGAAATATATTTTTTCGTTATGTTCAGAATGATTTTGGCGAAATTATTGCATACACAAATTTTCACTTCTTATATGGCAAGGTGAGCGTTGCTATTTAGTCAAAATCGCAAGTTTTACCTAATTGGCACGACATATATATATATATATATATATATATATATATATATATATATATATATATATATATATATATATATGTCGTGCCGATTAGGTAAAACTTCGATTTTGGCTTAAATAGCAACGCTCACCTTGCCATATAAGACAAGTGAAAATTTGTGTATGCAATAATTTCGCCAAAATCATTCAGTCGTGCCGATTAGGTAAAACTGGTCAATTAGAAGAACTCATCTAAAATTAGTCTTTCTAAATGTCTTTCTTATACGTTTAGAGATATATTTTTTTAATTTATGTTAATGTAAGAATTATATTTTGTACCAAGAGAAACTTTGAAAACTACCTATATTACAAGTCTGCTAATTTAGCCTTACCTAACTTAATATATTTTAGATACGTTAAATTAATTTAATAATAACAAACACAATAAAATATATTTTCGTTATGTTCAGAAATGATTTTGCGAAATTATTGCATGCAAAATTTTCACTTGTCTTATATGGCAGGTGACGTTGCTTTTAGCCAAAATCGAAGTTACCTATCGGCACGACATATATATATATATATATATAATATGTCGTGCCGATTAGTAAAACTTGCTATTTTGCTTAAATAGTAAGCTCACCTTGCCATATAAGACAAGTGAAATTGTGTATGCAATAATTTCGCCAAAATCATTCTGAACATAACGAAAAATATATTTCATTGTATTTGTTTATTATTAAATTATTGTTAACGTATCTCAAATATATTTAGTTGGGTTAGGCTAAATTAAATTGCGCTTGTTAGTAATAAGGTTAGTAGGTTTTCAAAGTTTCTCTTGGTACAAAATTATAAATTTTTACATTAACATAAATGAAAAAATATATCTTTAAACGTATAAGAGAAAATTTTGAAAGGACTTAATTTTAGATGAGTTCTTGTAATTAATAGTTTATTCTAATCGGCACGAATATATATATATATATATATATATATATATATATATGTCGTGCCGATTAGGTAAAACTTGCGATTTTGGCTTAAATAGCAACGCTCACCTTGCCATATAAGACAAGTGCAAATTTGTGTATGCAATAATTTTGCCAAAATCATTCTGAACATAACGAAAAAATATATTTCATTGTGTTGGTTTATTATTAAATTAATGTTAACGTATCTAAAATATATTTAGTTGGTTAGGCTAAATTAAATTGCGCTTGTTGTAATAAGGTTAGGTAGGTTTTCAAAGTTTCTTTTGGTACAAAATTATAAATTCTTACATTAACATAAATGAAAAAATATATCTTTAAACGTATAAGAGAAAATTTTATAAAGGACTTAATTTTAGATGAGTTCTTGCTAATTGACCAGTTTTACCTAATCGGCACGACATATATATATATATATATATATATATATATATATCGTGCCGATTAGGTAAACTTGGATTTTGGCTTAAATAGCAACGCTCACCTGCCATTTAAGACAAGTGAAAATTTGTGTATGCAATAATATCGCCAAAATCATTCTGAACATAACGAAAAAAATATATTTTATTGTGTTTGTTTATTATTAAATTAATGTTAACGGATCTAAAATATATAGTTAGGTAAGGCTATTAAATTGCGCTTTGTATAGTTAGGTAGGTTTTCAAAGTTTTCTTGGTACAAAATTATAAATCTTACATTAACATAAATGAAAAAAAATATATCTTTAAACGTATAAGAGAAAATTTTAGAAAGGACTTAATTTTAGATGAGTTCTTGCTAATTGACCAGTTTTACCTAATCGGCACGACTGAATGATTTTGGCGAAATAATTACATACACAAATTTTCACTTGTCTTATATGGCAAGGTAGCGTTGCTATTTAAGCCAAATCGCAAGTTTTACCTAATGGGCACGACATATATATATATATATATATATATATATATATATATATATATATATATATATATATATATATATATATATATATATATGTCGTGCCGATTAGGTAAAACTGGTCAATTAGCAAGAACTCATCTAAAATTAAATCCTTTCTAAAATTTGCTCTTATACGTTTAAAAATATATTTTTTTCATTTATGGTAATGTAAGAATTTATAATTTTGTACCAAGAGAAACTTTGAAAACCTACCTAACCTTATTACAACAAGCGCAATTTAATTTAGCCTAACCAAACTAAACATATTTTAGATACGTTAACATTAATTTAATAATAAACAAACACAATGAAGTATATTTTTTCGTTATGTTCAGAATGATTTTGGCGAAATTATTGCATACACAAATTTTCACTTGTCTTATATGGCAAGATGAGCGTTGCTATTTAAGCCAAAATCGCAAGTTTTACCTAATCGGCACGACATATATATATTTTTTTTTATTAACTCATCGGCCGATTCCCACCAAGGCAGGGTGGCCCGAAAAAGAAAAACTTTCATCATCATTCACTCCATCACTGTCCTGCCAGAAGGGTGCTTTACACTACAGTTATAAAACTGCAACATTAACACCCTCCTTCAGAGTGCCGGCACTGTACTTCCCATCTCCAGAACTCAAGTCCGGCCTGCCGGTTTCCCCTGAATCCCTTCATAAATGTTACTTTGCTCACACTCCAACAGCACGTCAAGTATTAAAACCATATGCCTCCATTCACTCCTATCAAATACGCTCACACATGCTTGCTGGAAGTCCAAGCCCCTCGCACACAAAACTTCCTTTACCCTCCCTCCAACCTTTCCTAGGCCGACCCCTACCCCGCCTTCCCCCCACTACAGATTTATACATCTCGAAGTCACTCTGTCTCGTTCCATTCTTCTACATGTCCAAACCACCTCAGCAACCCCTCCTCAGCTCTCTGAACAATCGTTTTGGTAATCCCGCACCTCCTCCTAATTTCCAAACTCGAATTCTCTGCATTATATTCACACCACACATTGACCTCAGACATGACATCTCCACTGCCTCCAGCCTTCTCCTCGTTGCAACATTCATCACCCATGCTTCACACCCATATAAGAGCGTTGGTATAACTATACTCTCATACATTCCTCTTTACTTCCATGGACAAGGTTCTTGTCTCCACAGACTCCGAAGTGCTCCACTCACCCTTTTCCCTCATCAATTCTATGATTCACCTCATCCTTCATAGACCCATCCGCCGACATGTCCACTCCCAAATATCTGAATACATTCACCTCCTCCATACTCTCTCCCTCCAATCTGATATCCAATCTTTCGTCACCTATTCTTTTTGTTATCCTCATCACCTTACTCTTTCCTATATTCACTTTCAATTTTCTTCTTTACACACCCTACCAAATTCATCCACCAACCTCTGCAGCTTCTCTTCAGAATCTCCCAAAGCACAGTGTCATCAGCAAAAGCAACTGTGACAACTCCCACTTTGTATTTGCTTCTTTATCTTTTAGCCCAACACCTCTTGCCAAGACCTCGCATTCACTTCTCTTACAACCCCATCTATAAATATATTGAACAACCACGGTGACATCACACATCCTTGTCTAAGGCCCACTTTTACTGGGAAATAGTCCCCTTCCCTCCTACACACTCTAACCTGAGCCTCACTATCCTCATAAAAACTCTTCACTGCTTTCAGTAACCTTCCTCCTATTCCATACACCTGCAACATCTGCCACATTGCCCCCTATCTACCCTATCATACGCCTTTTCCAAATCCATAAATGCCACAAAACATCTTTACCCTTATCCAAATACTGTTCACCTATATGTTTCACTGTAAACACTTGGTCTACACACCCCTACCTTTCCTAAAGCCCCTTGTTCATCTGCTATCCTGCTTTCTGTTTTACTCTTAATTCTTTCAATAATAACTCTACCATACACTTTACCAGGTACACTCAACAGACTTATTCCCCTATAATTTTTGCACTCTCTTTTGTCCCCTTTGCCTTTATACAAAGGAACAATACACGCTCTCTGCCAATCCCTAGGTACCTTACCCTCTTCCATACATTTATTAAATAATAGCACCAACCACTCCAAAATTATATCCCCACCTGCTTTTAACATTTCTATCTTTATCCCATCAATCCCAGCTGCCTTCCCCTTTCATTCTACCCACTGCCTCACGAACTTCCCTACACCCACAACTTGCTCTTCCACACTCCTACAAGATGTTATTCCTCCTTGCCCTACACACGAAATCACAGCTTCCTGTTTCATCAACATTTAACAAATCCTCAAAATATTCTCTCCATCTTCCTGATACCTCTAACTCCCCATTTAATAACTCTCCTCTCCTATTTTTAACTGTCAAATCCATTTGTTCTCTAGGCTTCCTCAACTTATTAATCTCATTCCAAAACTTTTTCTTATTTTCAACAAAATTTGCTGATAACATCTCACCCACTCTCTCATCTGCTCTTTTTTTACATTGCTTCACCACTCTTTAACCTCTCTTTTTCTCTCCATATACTCTTCCCTCCTTGCATCATTTCCCCTTACTTTGAAAAAAACCTCTCATATGCTAACTTTTTCTCCCTTACTACTCTCTTTACATCATCATTCCACCAATCGCTCCTCTTCCTCCTGCACCCACTCGCCTGTAACCACAAACTTCGCTGAACACTCTAACACTACTTTTTTAAATCTACCCTATACATTTTCGACCCCATTGCCTACACTCACGACATATATATATATATATATATATATATATATATATATATATATATATATATATATATATATATATATATATATATATATATATATACATACGTTTACATGTATATGTGGTGGACAATGTTGCATGGGCCATTCGTTTTGTTTGCTTTTTTTTGAAATCTTTGGATAACATCTTGATTGGCTTCAAAGTTCTGACACTTGTATCTTTCTTCCATGAAGGTTGATATTGTAAGTGGTATGGAATGCGCCATTTTGAAACTTTTAATTTCAAAATTGTGTAGTAGTATTTTGCTTTATCTTGGTCCAGGTATCTGGTCTTATCCTCATCTTCAGTTGAATCTGAATGCATCACACGTTCCACTGGCGCGTTTTGAATCTTACTAGTTGATAGCTTCCCTCCCCGATTAAAATAAAACAACGAGAGCAGCATCAGTCTTGGTTTTAGGATATGTAGGCGAACGTATCGTTGGATTCTATGTAGTAACTAAAGTATGACTCCTCTGGCTGTCCTTAAACTTTTACCAATCCATGGGAGGCCTGGTCACAGGCCAGGCCTCGGGGGCGTTGACCCTGAAACCCTCCACATGAATGCTCCAAGTATCACTTCAATATAAACATACGAATAGTTTTTTTAATTTACTAATATTCTTAGCATTTTTATATTATTCACCTTAGTAATTCCATATTATTCTTATCTAACGTAACCTAACCAGCATTTGGCACTATTTTCGATTTTATCACAGTTCATGTATATTTTCGAAAATCAGATTTAACTAACCTTAATGTACACAGCAAAATCAATGACTTAAATTGAATATTCATGAGTAAAATATTAAATAACAGTGTTTTTACTAATTTTCCTAATATTAATATAATATAGCCAAATCAAAGTATTATAACTAAATATTTTATATTTTGAGTTATATCCAGAATATAATGTATTTACTGACTTTATCTATCTTATAACAGAATGCACAACCAATCGCAACTAATCCAAATTTCTCATGTTACCTTAGTTTTATAATAAATTCCATCTAATAAACCTTATTTCAGATATTTTCTCCATCAACCCTATGTTAGTTTAACTCAGTTATCCTATGTTAGTTTAACTCCCGTTAAACTATGTTAGTTTAACTCCAGTTATCCTATGTTAGTTTAACTCCAGTTATCCTATGTTAGTTTAACTCCAGTTATCCCCATGTTAGTTTAACTCCAGTTATCCTATGTTAGTTTAACTCCAGTTATCCTATGTTAGTTTAACTCCAGTTATCCTATGTTAGTTTAACTCCAGTTATCCATGTTAGTTTAACTCCATAGTTTCACTGGTTCATACTACCTCCTATCTATACATATAACCTATAAACCATATAACTTATAAACCATATAATAGGAAACCCATAAAACACATAAACCCATATAAAATATAAAACCCATAAAAGAAATGTACGATAACCCACATATTTTAAGATCTTTCTACAAATTCGTGATTAATTTGTCTTAATAGTCTCTCTTCTGAATCTGTCTTGAAAATGTTATTTTAAGAAGTTTTCTTTATATAAACAGTCACATGTAAAGTATTTCTGTATTTCCTGTTCCATTTGCTTCCATTATTTCAGTGACATTTTCTTTATGTTCCTACTTTTGTTTCTCAGCCGTCTTCAGTGTTTAAAAATTAAAAACCACTACCCATATTGACGCATCATTAATATTGTCTTATCACTAGATACAGTTCCGGAATTCCTCCAGTATCGCATTAATAACACTGTTATCTCCTAGAAAGAAACGGAAAAACCCACCTCGAAGCCACGACCTCCATCTTCCTCATATTCGCCTCTTCTTTTCTCATTTCTGGTTATTTTATGGATCAATGAATCAAATACTCGAAAAAAGGGAAAGAAATTACTAGGAAAAAATGTAACGTGAATGAATCTATATATATATATATGTCGTGCCGATTAGAAAACTGGTCAATTAGCAAGAAATCATTTATAATTAGTCCTTTCTAAAATTTTTCTTATACATTTAAAGATATATTTTTTTAATTTATGTTAATGTAAAAATTATATTTTTGTACCAAGAGAAACTTTTGAAACCTACCTAACCTTATTACAACAAGCGGAATTTAATTTAGCCAACCCAGCTAAATATATTTTAGATAGTTAACAAAATTTAATACTAAACAAACACAATTAAATATATTTTTCTTTTGGTTCAGAATGATTTTTTGCGAAATTATTGCATACAAAAATTTTCGCTTGTCTTATAGCAAGAAGAGCGTTAATATTTAAGTTAAAATTATAAGTTTTACCTAATCCACGCACATATATATATATATATATATATATATATATAGATATATATATATATATATATATATATGTCGGCCGATTCGGTAAAACCTAATTAGAAGAACTCATCTAAATTTAGTCCTTTCTTTTCATACGTTTAAAGATATATTTTTAATTTATGTTAATGTAAGAATTTATAATTTTCTACGGGAGAAACTGGAAACCACCTACCTTATTACAACATGGCAATTTAATTTAGCCTAACCCAACTAAATATATTTTAGATACGTTAACATTAATTTAATAATAAACAAACACAATGAAATATATTTTTTCGTTATTTCAAATGATTTTGAATATTGCATACACAAATTACTTTTATGGCAGAGCGTTGTTATTTAAATCGCAAGTTTTTCTCTAATTACACGACATATATATATATATATATATATATATATATATATATATATATATATATATATATATATATATATATATGTCGTGCCGATTAGGTAAACTATGATTTTGGCTTAAATAGCAACGCTCACCTTGCCATATAAGACAAGTGAAAATTTGTGTATGCAATATTCTCCAAAATCATTCAGTCGTGCCGATTAGGTAAAACTGTCATTACAAGAACTCATCTAAAATTGTTTCTAAATTTTCTTCATAGTTTAGAGATATATTTTTTAATTTATGTTAATGTAAGAATTTATAATTTTCCAGAAACTTAAACCTCTACCTATTCAAGCAATTAATAGCCTTTAATTTAATATATTTTAGATACGTTAACATTAATTTAATAATAAACAAACACAATAAAAGAATTTTCGTTATGCAGAATGATTTTTGTATTGATGCACTTTTTTCATTGTTTTTAGGGACCGTTGCCAACGCAAATTTGAATCGAGACAATATATATATATATATATATATGTCGTGCCGATTAGGTAAAACTTGCTATTTTGGCTTAAATAGCAACGCTCACCTTGCCATATAAGACAAGTGAAAATTTGTGTATGCAAAATTTCGCAAAATCATTCTGAACATAACGAAAAAATATATTTCATTGTATTTGTTTATTATTAAATTATTGTTAACGTATCTCAAATATATTTAGTTGGGTTAGGCTAAATTAAATTGCGCTTGTTGTAATAAGGTTAGGGTAGGTTTTCAAAGTTTCTCTTGGTACAAAATTATAAATTTTTACATTAACATAAATGAAAAAATATATCTTTAAACGTATAAGAGAAAATTTTAGAAAGGACTTAATTTAGATGAGTTCTTGTTAATTGACGTTTACTTAATCGGCACGAATATATATATATATATATATATATATATATATATGTCGTGCCGATTAGGTAAAACTTGCGATTTTGGCTTAAATAGCAACGCTCACCTTGCCATATAAGACAAGTGCAAATTTTGTATGCAATAATTTTGCCAAAATCATTCTGAACATAACGAAAAAATATATTTCATTGTGTTGGTTTATTATTAAATTAATGTTAACGTATCTAAAATATATTTAGTTGGGTTAGGCTAAATTAAATTGCGCTTGTTGTAATAAGGTTAGGTAGGTTTTCAAAGTTTTTTTGGTACAAAATTATAAATTCTTACATTAACATAAATGAAAAATATATCTTTAAACGTATAAGAGAAAATTTTATAAAGGACTTAATTTTAGATGAGTTCTTCAATTGACCAGTTTTACCTAATCGGCACGACATATATATATATATATATATATATATATATATATATATATCGTGCCGATTAGGTAAAACTTTAGGATTTTGGCTTAAATAGCAACGCTCACCTTGCCATTTAAGACAAGTGAAAATTTGTGATGCATAATATCGCCAAAATCATTCTGAACATAACGAAAAATATATTTTATTGTGTTTGTTTATTATTAAATTAATTTAAGGATCTAAAAATATTGAGGTAAGGAAATTAAATTGCGCTTTTGTAATAAGGTTTGTTTTCTTTCTTTGGTACAAAAAATTTTAAAACAAACATAAAATGAAAAAAATATACTTTAAAGTAAAAAAAATTTTAGAAAGGACTTAATTTAGATGAGTTCTTGCTAATTGACCAGTTTTACCAATCCAGACTGAATGATTTTGGGAAATAATTACATACAAAATTTTCACTTGTCTTATATGGCAAGGTGAGGTTGCTATTTAAGCCAAAATCGCAAGTTTTACTAATAAACATATATATATATATATATATATATATATATATATATATATATATATATATATATATATATAATTATATTTATTAGGTAAAACTTAATTAGAAGAATCATCTAAATTAAACTTTCTAAAATTTCTTTACTTTTTAAAAAATTTTTTTCATTTATTAAGAAGAATTTATAATTTTGTAAAGAGAAACTTTGAAAACATTTCCCTTAAAAAAAGCCCTAACCAATCCAAACATATTTTAGATAGTTAACATTATTAATAAAAACAAAAACACAATTTTTTTCGATGTTCAGAATTTTTGGCGAAATTTTGCAACACAAAATTTCACTTGGATATTGCATTTAACCAAAAGTTTTAATCGGCACGACAAATATATATATATATATATATATATATATATATATATATATATATATATATATATATATATATATATATATATATATATATATATTGTGCCGATTAGGTAAAACGGATTTTGGCTTAAATAGCAACGCTCCCTTCCTTTGACAAGTGAAAATTTGTGTATGCAAAATCGCCAAAAATTTGAACATAACGAAAAAAAATATTTCATTGTGTTTGTTTATTATTAAATTAATGTTAACGTATCTAAAATATATTTAGTTGGGATATAAATTAAATTGGCTTTTGTAATAAGGTTAGGAGGTTTTCAAAGTTTTCTTGGTTTAAAATTCTTACATTAACATAAATAAAAAAATATATCTCTAAACGTATAAGATAAAATTTTTAGAAAGGACTTAATTTTAGAAGAGTTCTTGTTTGACCAGTTTTACCTAATCGGCAGACATATATATATATATATATATATATATATATATATATATATAT